>FIZR01018520.1:0-55943 GCA_900060175.1 Ferrisia virgata
CGAAATTCCAATCATTTCATTAATCCATCGATCTATTTAAATTTTCAATTCTTGAAGTTGAGCTGAGGACCATTGACTTTTTACCTTCATCTGAGCATCTTATTTCACTTCAAGTCTGTTTGAATTTTCATGGGTCATGGCATTATGGACCCTGTTAGGCTGTCTTCCTGTCTCTGTTACCCATTTCACTATTATCTGTATTTATTACCCATCTTCTCTTATTCTCTTACAAAAATAAGAATTGAAAATGAAAATTTGATCATTGAAATCAGGTATGTACAGTCAGTGAGGGCCCTAGATGTGCCTTTTGGGAGTTTTGACGTTTCAGCCCCATTGAGCCTTTCCTGCCCTCAATACTGATTAGGGAAGAAGCATTACAAATTTTTTCAATGTTCATGATTGTAATATGTTACAAAAAGTAAGCTGAAAAAGCATCGTATTACGATGTTGTTTTTTTTTTTTAGAAATTGGCGAGACCGTTAGTAGCAAGACAGATCACGGAGAATATGAAGTATCATCTACAAAAAAGGAGTGGTATGATCTGAAATGTTACATATGTAGCGATTTGGATGATTCTCGTTGTGATGTTCTAGATGAGACAAAAGTCATAACGCACTTGAAAACAAATCAATGGCAGCCTGCTTGCATGAGCGTAGTTTTAACATATGGCAAAGGTAAGTAAGTATTGTGCAAATGCATATGTTCATTTTTCTATCCTCAACTTTACATATAAGAAAATACAAAAAGTTTTAGAGCATAGTTATAATAATGATTCAAATTTGAAACTGGTCCAAAAGCTAGTGGGATGTACCAGTACTCGAGTGAAGTGAAAAAAAAACATGCCTCGATGTTACCACTCCAAATTTTGAGTAAGTAAGAACTTTTTTTACAGAAAACTCGGTACTTCATACGTGAAAATTCTTTGATTTTACAATTTAAATCGTAGAAATTTGTCGTTGTAATTTATACCACTGAGAAGAACGTGAAATTTCCTGTAAGTTACTGGTATTGAAAATTTTCTAGCTTCCATAATTTTTTAGTAAAATTGCAACAAAGTGTCGAAACGAACATTTTCTAATGTAAACTTACGAGTTCTTGAATTTGTAAGGACAGAGGACCGCAGCGCAATCATCGAGATATATTTTCATGGGCCAAATCTTCGGACAGATTTGCCACAGAGTTTGGTCACTTGTCTTATTTACACAAGTTTGTGCCCAACAAACAGTCCCCAAGTGTGATGATCATAGAGTCGCATCTCTTGTGGCAAAAGATAGCATGCATCTATTAAACTTCTAAATTCCTGTCCCATACATTCCAGGTCCCAATGATGATGAAATTTTTCCACCTACTATATTCGGCTGTTTTAACGGATTAGATTCAACCTGACAGAGACTTAGGGTCATTCTATCTTTGGAATCCATGCAGATATAATTCTAGGGAAATAATAAACGACGCTGATATCCCATTGCCTTCCATTATAATTTTCTGTTAGGGTTTACTCCCTTAGCCAAAATGTTCCATGTAGAAAGACGGGAATTCGTTTACTCACTCTCAAAGTTTTCTCTTTGCCTGGGACTGGATCGAGTGAACTGGTGGTGCTTTGCTAGTCTTCTGCAATTTATCAATTGATTGTATTTAGTGGGATTGCAATATTTCTCTTACTGCTTTTCTCCATCATTCCACCATCTGGAGAATCTGCTGTACCCGTCATCAGATCAGAATCTGCTGAAGAATTCATTACCACTTTGCACGACTAGCATGTGTAGAATTCCCTTGGTTATTATCTTCACCCACATCATCGGTCTGTGGTGGAACCAGCACCTTCTGAAGAATGAAAAGCTACTGTCTAGAGATGTGTCTTTAGTATGAGCAACCTGTGCCTCTGTGGGGCTCCCACTTATATTATTTGTGTATTTGTGTATAACAAACTCATAATACTTACATACTACCCATCATTTTATAATTCGCTAAAAAAAAAAAACTATTTGAACCGCGAACTAAACTTGGAGTGCTGGTATGCGACCACTAGGAATATCTGTTTACAATCAAAACGGAACTTCTTTTTAGATACCTTGCACATTAGAGATGACAAAAATCCTGTTTTGATTGTAAACAAATGTTTCTATTGGTTGCACACCAGCGCTCCAAGTTTAGTTTGCGGTTCAAATTTGAAATTAAAAAAAATTATAAGATATTCATAACAGAATAAGTAGGTGCTGGAAATGTATACCTATTTTTAGTCTTCAGTAAATTAAGAAACCCTGCATTGCTTTTCGCCTATCGCTCTGGTAGATGGATGACTCGAGTTATGTTGGACAGACAATATAATTGTACACGTTCAAAACTCAGATTTCAAGAATCAATTTTAAATCTTACTATTATGAAATTTATTACACCGCTCATTTCACTTATTGAAGTGTTTTTGCAAAATCGGATGTGAAAAGTCACAAATTTAGAAGGTTTCCTTTGCAGGCACCTATATTCCATATGCAAAAAAAAAGATCTTTTTTAAATTTCAGATGACATGGAGTACAATGTACGATTCGGTCTTTATTTTCTACCTAACAATGAAACTTATGAACAAACATGTGCTAACTTGCGATCCAAGATCAATTCTAGATCAGTTGATATTCAACAGTTTGAGAATATCATTATTCCACATTTCTCGAAACCTACCGTGATACATGCATTTAATCACGCTGTCAATCCACAATTGGTACAGTGTAACATTTGTATCAGTGACCGATGCAACACGTCTGCCTCTTTGAAGATACAACTATCAACTTTTTTCATTTTAATCACAGGAATACTTCATAAAATATATTATTCACTTTAGTCTGTACGTTAATGAGTTAGATAGCGGTTATAGTAATAATAGATTACCATGTGAATATTTGAAGTACTTTTGCAGGTGCAATGCAGAATTCTGTTTTATTTCTATAGATTAAATTTTTAGATATCATTAAGTACTTCAGGAGCCATATGCTCACCCATTATTGTTTTATTTAAATTGTTTACATGTAGATGCTTTGTTATTATTTTTTAGAGCGACTAATATCGAAATTTTTTTTTTAATTTTCACAAAGTCCATCGCTAAATTGTTCACTTTGTCTAAAACTACAATTCTTAAACTTTGCATCCAAATAAATTATACAACCGCTACTTCAAGAGCCTCCAGGTTCTCAAAGAGCTTAGCATAATACTGCAGTAAAAATGGGGGGGGGGGTGTGTATCCAAATCAAACTCAAATCACAGTTAAAATGGTGGTTTAGAACGCAAGATGAAACTTTATTACTAACAGCCTAGCTCAAGAGTGTGGGTAAGGTATATTCTGGGCGAGCAACTTGTTGTTGAAAATTGGGCGGGGGCATAAAATTTATACAAAATGCAGTGAAAAGAAATAAATGAAAAAATAATCAAAAAGTGTATTCATTTTTTGAGCAACATTTTTGAGTATATACTCGATCCGTTGGCGTAGTTAAGAGCCCCCTTTTTCGAGGATTTATGTAAAATGTCACTTTTTACATTTTTTCACGGTTTTTTGAAAAACCACGAAGAAATTTTTTCTGAGAAACGCTGTGTTTTTCAAATCAGAGGTTGAAGGGAGATATCACAAATGACATAAATGTATGCACCAACGAGCACTAACAAAGCACAAACGATGGACACTAGTATCGGCCCTGCAGCATACCTCCTGCTCAAATATGTTTTTAAAAATTAGGGTCGAAGAGAGTGAGCACAAACGAAACAAAAGCATACACAAACGTGCACAAACGAAGCACAAACAATTGACACTAGTTTAAACCCCCTGGCATCCTTTCAAAAATTGTATCTCTCCAGCCCTGCCCATTTAAACCCCTTTTCGAAGGGTTGCACAAACGAAGCACATACCATTGACACCATTTTCAACCCCCACCCTAGCGTGGGTGGAGCTCGCATGTCACCAAACCGGCCCTAGGTTTTTTAAAGTAGGAGTTGAAGGGGGTGAGCACAAACGAAATGATTGCATACACCAACGAAGCACAGACGATTAGTACCACCTTGACCCTCCAACTCTGTATGGGTGAGGCTGGGGACATGCAGTCGAGCTGAACAGCACAAACATGTTCTTTTAAAAAATTACTCAACATACTATCCATAAACATGAAAACTTGAAGAATGAGAGCCTATGCTTGACTTTTGCAGGTAAATCATCAAAAAGTGTCGGTATTTCTGTAGGCAAAGTTTCCAACGTTACCCTCCTCCAAATATCCACTATGTAGATATGTCGTTGATTATTTCTTAAATGCTGAAAATATGACAATAAATTTCTCGATTAATTTACGAAATACCTCGTGGCTAAAATAAAAACTTGGAATCTTGCAACAACATAATTTACATAATATTACGAAACAGTAACGATAGTCAACATCGAATAACACATGCACTGGAGTTATTGATAGGTAATATTATATACCCAAGAAAGCTAGAACAGGAAAAAGGGAAAAACAGAAAAATGATGTAACCGACGTGATAAAAACTATGTAGTGTTTTATTACAAAAAAAATGTATTTCTATGTCATTGTTTCATTAAAATGATTATTTACTGTTATTATATAAATCAGAGACAACGGATAGTTTTGATCTTAAAGTCACATTATCACTTCTGCTTCTTGGTGATTCTCTCCTCTTTCCTTTAAATGTATTCTTCTTGAAAGTGAACAATACGCCAATAATAAATCCTTCCCAACAGGTAACTATTTCCGCAAACTGCATGCTTTTCTGGGAATTCCAATTTACACTAATCAATAAATTAATCGCGTAAATTGTATTCGGCACTACTGAAAATACTCCAGTTATTAGCACGAGACGTAAGTATAAAGAATAATCAGTAAGTAATTTTAATTTATTAATGCTGGCTAAATTCATGTAATAAACCGAAGTGCAAAACAACCCGGCGCATATTAGCCGTAAACTCAAAATATACGTTGTCTTCAAATTCCTCCATGCAGAGCAATTTTCATCTACGTCAAACAGATAAGGAATTATAGTGGATGAACTGAGGAGGAATGATAAGCTTATCTCCATGATGCGATAAATGGTAAACTTTTTGATTTCGTTGAGGATGCAGCTAGATGAACGACGGTGTTCCTCAAACATATGAATGTATCGAAAGCCATCGTGTATAATGAAAATGATAATACAATATGAAAAAACGAATCTACAAATAGGTACAACCATAATGGTAGACAATTTTCAGTTACAAAAATATAGTAAGTTATGAATAAGTACACACAGTACGTGGTTAGATTTCTAGTTGCTAATGATTGTTTTGTTTTGGTTTTGAGAAACTTACATAAATGAACTATGAAACAAATAGTAGATAGTACAAACCCTAAAAATTGAAACAGAAAAATGCACACAGAACTTATGGTCAAAGATTCATCTTCTTCGGTGTTTGCGACATCATCAGTCGTCATTTTTTTGTTTGCCTTCTTCAAAGTGTTAGAATTTATCAATTTGAAAAATAGGAATCTCCTGAAACAAATTACATGCTTGATTTGGTATGGTATCGAATTTTTGTTATACAAATCAGATAGAAGCTATGCCCACCTATGTTGAAATTTATTCTATCAAGTCAGTCGAAATGACAACCTATGTACACAGATAGGTAACAGTTTGGTGTAGGAAAAATATTTTTAATTTTGTTTGTGTTTTTATCTCACCTGCATACCAATCAGAACTGAATCCAGATCACCATAGTCAAAATTAGACGTAGATATTCAATACTGAATTTCAAGGTTTGCGGTTCATGGACGCTGTAGAATTACAACAGGAACCAACGTTAAAAAAAAAAAAAAATCGCTTAAGAATCTATTATGCCTATGAAGCTGAACATCACATAAAAATTGACATTTTAAATATTTAAAGTAGGCTCATTCAATGTCAAAACGAACCAAGAAATAGTACGAGTGTTCTGACTTCGCTCAAGATTTTTTTTTAGCTCCCCTCAGTGAAGGTAGAGACAGAGAGTTATCCTTACAATTTTCAAACAATCGCAATCGTTTGTCCAACAGCTGAATTTTGAAAGATCATACTTCGAGATGAGTTAGGATAAATCTACATGCCGGTTTTGTAGGTAATCTAAATGGTATTTGAAAATTTATGGTTAAAAAATTGAGATTTCAAAGTTGAACTTTTGAAATGAAAGCTTAACTTTCGATGATGATACCCTTCGTGCAAATGGAATCAGGAAATGTATTGTAATATGGCACAGTTCTGACATCAGACTTCTAACAGCAAAAATGGCACACTTCTGGCAACGTTTCAGTTAATCAGAGATCACTAAATATTTGCCAAACTCATAACAATGACATTGAAGTGGTGCAATTGTAGCATTAAGAGGACTCCAAAATGACTCCTTTATGACATAGCAAGGACGTTACTGCGACATATTAATGACATGTATTTGACACATTAGTGACCTGTTATTGAGGTAATAATGGCACCATTTTGACGTGATAATAGCCCACTTGTTTCTGACATATTTCATTTTTCATTGTGCTGAATTACCATACATATTAAGGTATCAATTAATTATTTTTTTATTTATATCAACTTAAGAAATTTTTTCAATTTGTTTTGCCGGTGGTGAGATTTGAAGCCAGGACCTGTGAAGTAAATATCGACATCTTTACCAACTCAACTACCTGGGAAGTTAGCATAAAAAAACCTAAAGGACACAACTACTTAGGTGTAATTATGACTTGACTGCAGCCTCAAATTTACCAAAATTCGTCCAGTCTTTGTCGCAAATGTGATATAAACATATTAAAATTTGAATAAAAAGGCATGAGAAAATTTTAGTTCAAAAAAAAAAAAATGTAATTTTAACCAAAAATGTACGTGCTAAATGAATTTTTTTAGTTATGAAACTTGTTTTTTTGTAAAGTTTTGAGAGAATTTAGTACTTAAGCTACTCATAAAACTTTGAGAAATCAGTTGGAAATTTTGAAAGTTAGTAAAATTGGTAAAATTGGTTAGTAAATTTGAAAAAATTAGTTGGTAAATTTGAAGCCCCCCTCCCCCTTGAGAGTAGGTCCCTTAGGAGGGCCCCTGAATAGGCCAGATACGCATATTTTGTTTTTTCAAGGTTGGTTTTCATCGCTTGTACCCTTTTAAGGGGTTCCCAAAAGTATTCTAACACACTAAAACACAGTATAAGTGGTTCAAAAAAAAAATAAAAAAATAAAACTTGCTTTTGAGGGTTTAAAATAGATGAGATATGTTCTCCCGGATAAAATTTTTTTTCAGAAAGGCATTTTTCAATGTTTAATCATTTTATTTTGAAAAATATGAAAAATTACTCTTTTTGGGCGCTCTTGAAAAATCTACTATGAAAGGTAAGCTTGAAATATTACGCTACAACATGTAAAACTAGTATCGTACATCCGTTTTCGGAAGGCGTTTCTCAGAAAAATTTCCTTCAGATAGTTTTTCAGAAAACTGTAAAAAACTGTAAAAAATGATATTCTTTAAAAATCGCTGAAAAAAGGAGGGAACTGATGCTAATTTACCAACAATAATAATTTTAGGTGTACCTAAATTTGTGTAAAATTCCACTTTTGAAAAAAATGTTTAATATTTTTTTTAATTTTTTGAAAATTTTTGAACATTAGAAAACTTTGAGTCAGTTTTGCAAGTTTAAAAAATGAATAAAAATGCTAAAATGTTTACCATATCACATTGAGATGATTTCACAACTAGCATGAGCCCGCTGTTTGTAGATTTTCAAAAAAAGCAAAATTTAGTCCACCCTAGTATACGTATGTTGAAGTGTAACTTATTATTTTTCAGAATTTTTTGTTCATTACAGGTAATGTGGCTAACAAAAACATAAAAATTTTCCTCTTACCTATTGACTACTGGCAAATTACCTTACTTAGGTCCTTGGTTATGGAACCTACTCATGGTGAAAAGTCCTTTTAGATAAATATAGGGATATCATTAATCTATACCTAATTAATTTGATATAAATTAAATTTACATTACTTCGTAAAAATTTTATTATTATTCGATAGGCAAGGGTACCTACCTGTTGTTAAAATTTTACTTTGTTAAAAAAATAATAATCACATCATTAAATTACACAATTTTATGTTCCATATATTTATGCAATTTACACGATACCATTTTGCTACAAAAACTTTTTTATGCACACTAAATGCAGGACATTAGTACTTACCATCAAGTAGGCGCTACATTTCTCATTTCTCAGTATATATATATATCAGAAAAATAATTTTTCTGAGTCAGTAAGGTTCTATAAAAAAAAAAAAATTGTCATCGATGTTATTTCTGTACACTCATCGAAGTCGTGGAAATCCGACATTGTTTAGGTATCGAGCAATTTCCAGCACCATCATCGATATATTTCACTCACATTTTGAATAATTTCCAAGAAAAAAGAAAAATTAAAATTATTGCTTGGATAATTCGGAAAATTATTCACAAGAAGCCCCTTCATGCAGGGCTCGTAGTTAGTCCTTCAAGTCAGACACTCAGCAGCCTTTAGAGTGCAATATCATATCAGATAAAGGAGTCTAGTATTCAAAATGCATATAAAAATTATGAGACTAAAGCTAACAGCGAATTCTATTGAATGGTATCAGTTGGCAAACCATTCGCATAATCTTATAAATTTTAGAACGCGAATAAGAATTTTAATTTAGTAATGATCAATTAATCGATTCCAAAATTTTTAAATATAGTAAATAAAATATTCAAATATTTTACATACTTAGATACATGCCAATTTTCCGGCTCTCTGAATCCAAAATTCGATTGAAACTGCGTCACTAAAAAGGTATGGTTCTGGGTATTTTATAAGTTGGATTTTAATTTAGTTATGGTTTCATTGTTAATGAATAAAATGTTTCGAAATTTCTATACTTAAAAGCTTTAAAATAAAATTGTTTACCAGCAAATTCAATTATGCCCGAATTAAGAGGATGGGGTGCTGGGGGGCGGCAAAAAACGCAAAAACGGTTCCTTTTTGAACCAATCGATAGAAAATCTAAAGTTGTAAATCATATCCAAAAATCAGCCTCCTAGGTCAATTAGGAGAGGAGATATGGTTTTCCCCTTTCTTGACCTTGAAAAAAGGTTGTTCGACCCCTTTTCACCTACCTAATTGACCTAAATTGGTCAATGTGGGCAGGAATCTGAAAGACTTCTCGATAAAACCATCACTGATTCCAACATTTCATTACATACTTCTTGTTTTTTTTCCGACTTCTACCAATTGTCACCTAATTTTGCCAACCGCGGAATACTGGGGATGGTGTTGAAACCCCGCACCCCCTTTCAGTGGGTCTCTGCCCCCTATATCAAATTGGAGAGGAGTTATGCGAGAAACAAACTTTACAAATTAAAAAAATCCACCAAAAAACCAGATGTTCAGGGTTATGAGGGGGTGCAACGGTACTGCAAATTCGAGGCTCCAAAAAGGCATATCTAGGGCTCCTACGAAATGCACATACCAAATTTCCATTTCCTAGCTCAATTTAGAGGGGAGTTATACGAGAAAGAAAGTCAAAAATTGAAAAAAATGAGAAAACCCAACCAAAAACCACTTTTTTGGGGTTTTGAGGGGGTACGATGGAGCTAAAAAGTCGGAACTCCCAAAAGACACATCTAGGACCCCTACTCCTTAGTTCAATTTGGTAGAAAGTTGGGGGAGAGAGAAACAGCAGTCAAAAAGGGGAAACCCCTCATATCTGTCCTTCTACTTGACTTGGGGGTTGATTTTTGGATATGGTATACAAATTTGAATTCTCTATCGATTGATTTAAAAAAGAACAATTTTTGCGTATTTGGCGTCTCAGCACCCCCTCTACCAAATTTGGGTATACCTGAATTTTGACCCAAGATTATCCCAACTCATATACATGTTTAATTCGTCAACAAACGGATCTGATTGACGGAATTGGAGCGATTTTAGTCAGTATCGAGCAGGTTAAATAATTTTAGTGTTCAGGAAAAAAAATTAATAAAAATAAATATCTGGCATGACCAAAAATGGTCTTAATGGTCTTCTAGTGCCACAATGCAGATTTTGTTAACATTTCTCCATCCCCCCTGCTTGGTTTTCATTGACAATATGACATAGAAAATCAAGCTAAAAAGTGGGAAAAACTTCATATCCCTTTCTCCCTCCTAATTGACCCAGGAAGTTAATTTTTGGACATGTTTTATAACTTTGGATTGCTTATCGATTGGCAAAAAAGAAATAATTTTTGAAATTTTAGACCCACGGAACTCCCTCCCTCTCCCAAAATTTAGGCGTAACTGAATTTTGACTCAAGGTCATCCCTACTCCGAAGTATCAAATTCGCCGCCAGTCTAAGGCTATATCCCAAATCTGATTGATTTTGGTCGATATCGAACAGATCAAACAATTTTTAGTTTCGGAAAAAAACGAATAAAAAAATAAAATTAAACGACAGACATGGCCGAAAATGGTCTTCCAGAACCTCAAAATGGATGTTGATATTGCCCCGCTCATACGCCGTAGGTCGATGGACCGTAATAGCCTGGTTTTCATTGACTATATGATAAAAAAAATCAGATTAATTTCCTGCCTAAAGGACTCAAAATTCTAAATGTTGTAATGCAGAAAATATTGGTTTTCGATTTGCTAATAAGGAAAACTGGATATGGCTTTCAAGGGATGTTTAAAAGTTTACGCCCAAATTCAAAGATAATTTTTAATCGAAAATAATATGATAGTCGTACAGTAAAAATAAATAATTATTGACATTCCATTCTATTCACATATGCATTATCAACTTACTGCGAAACTTTATCACCGGAAATATTTACCAGTATTGATCACTAGATATATTACAGTCAACAAATTAGTCATTGACTGCAGATGAATAATAAAATTTTCATCCTGATTTCAATCTTGTTTGACGAATGCTAAACGCTGTAGTTATTTCAAGTATAGGTCTATAATGAGCAAAATAATTTATAGAAATTGAAAAACTTTTAGAAACAGAAACAAAATATTCAAATGTGAATTCTACGACATGGTATGTAAAATTATATCACCAAGAATTTTTATCATGACAACATTATGTAACCTACTCACATATACGTTACCTACTTAATACTCGAACTTCATGAGAATTTATGAAATCGCGATTCTTACACCTTTGCGAAATTACAAATCACCAACAAACAAAGTTAACTCTTTGAGATAATTAAATTCAAGATTCAATAATTATTATTCCATATATTGGACTAAAACTGTCTACAAAAAAATGTGCTTAAAAATAAAGGTGTTTTTATTTTTATCATTAATATGAAATTATGATCATCGTTATGAATACAATACATTTTTAACACGTAAATAATATTCACAATCAAGGAATGAAGTAGAAAGAAAATTACAATCGACCATTTTTCATACCAAACAGCACAAAGGCGCAAACACACTCGAAAAATACCACGTGCTAGCAAATACACGTGTCGATGTAAAGCTCGGAATAATAACATATTCCGATTTGGTAAGATTAGAAAGGTTCATTTAATAAGAGAGAAAAAATAACTCGTTATCTTTCTTAATCGGTAAAAAAAAAAAGGAAAAAAGAAAAATGCATCGTTCATGCGATTAATTTCAAACTTATACTACGGCTGTAAATTGGCCATTCACTTAAATATATTTGATATTTTTTAATTTATGCGATAAAATCTCTTAATAATGATTGATACCTGAATTAAAGCTTAGATCACACATGCTAATGCAAATAGCGTACAGAATTTGATAGAAAGCAATAAAGCGATTTGCTTAATTATATGATTATCATTTAGTAAGACAGAACGTACGTAGTATAAAAAGCTTCTTATATACACAGCCGAAAAGAAAAAGAAACAAATTGCCTCACATACATTCGCTATTTTCAAAATTGATATTGAAAAATACGATGAAAAAAATTCGTTATCGTCATTTGACTAGATTAAAATTTCAAAATACATACGATTACATACACAGTCACGAGGAACATCAAAAAGGAAGTTGTCGGAAACAAAATGCATCTTGTGTCGGTATAAAATAACAAAAAGAAAAATAATTTTTACTCGTCGAATGAAACATAAATAATGGTAGACGTTTCTTTCTAATAAAGTAAACAGGGAGGGTAGGTAGGGGAGCGAACTATACTAATAATACGTTAAATATTATGGTAAAAGCTTCGTTAATATTTGGGGTTATTTTATTGCGGTTTTTTGTTTTTCTTGTTTTGCCCTTTTTTATCGGTATCCGATCCTCCGGAACTTTGTTGTCGGATTGGTAACACAAATTTTTTCTTATCTGCAGGCTGAAAATAATTTCACATCGTTTAATAAATACAATAAACTCGAGAAGTAATTCTAACGCCATCGAAATAAATTACTTTTAGAATTTGAAAAGAACACATTAACGTTTCATCAACCGACATCATCGCTCCGGCGTTATCAAATTCACCGCAATAATTTGGAGCGGAAAATAAAGTTACTAATTGTCTCTTTGAAAAAAATTCGTATCCATCTTCAACAACTTGATGTGCTCGGCAAATCAAATCGAAATCATTCTTCTGTAAAAATTTGTGTACGATTTCAGTACCGAATGTGTACGATACACCGCGATCATTTTCACCCCATCTTGTTATTTCCTGCATCAGAAAAAATGGTTTATCGGTGAAAAAATTTATTAATACGAACGATAGTCAGAGATATAAATAGAAATATTTACTTTATCTGGATCGGACCACAATAAATCGCATAAAAGACCTTGATCGGGTACATCGGTAGGTCGCATTATACGTCTTATATTTTCCATACTCTGTAAGTCTGGACTTAAACCTCCATGACAACAGAATATTTTTTCGTCCACAATCGCAGCAACAGGTAGGCAATTAAAACAGTCGGTGAATGTTTTCCATAATTTAATATTATAACGTCTTTTACCTGCATGTACAAGGTAAAAAAAATTAATCATCGATTAAAGTAAACGAAACGCGATGCACGCAAATGAGATGCTTACATTCGTCATAAAATCCATAAATGCGATTAATACTGGCGCATTCGTGATTACCACGCAATAAGAAGAAATTTTCTGGAAATTTGATTTTATACGCTAATAACAAGCATATAGTTTCCAACGATTGTTTCCCTCGGTCGACATAATCGCCGAGAAACAGATAATTTGAAGCTGGAGGGAATTCACCGTATTCGAACAACCGTAACAGGTCATAATATTGGCCATGGATATCACCTAAAATTAACGCCAACGTAAGCCAAACTGCTCACAGAATGGAAATATTAAAACCTCGATGCTTATTTACCGCATATTTTTAACGGAGCTTCCAATTCCAACAGAATTGGTTGTGATAAGAACATCTCTCTGGATTTGATACAAAGACTACGGATTTCATGTTCAGCTAGTTGTACGGATTTTCCGGGACGAGCTCCACGCACTAAATTATCAATAAAACGATTTAATTTAATGATTTTGGAAGAGTTCGTGATATTTTATAGAAATATAAACGAAGTAAGCTTACCCTCTAGTAACCGGGATATGATACTATCGACGTTTAACTTATCTCCATCGGCCATTCCAATCGCGATTTAGACTATTATTAAGCGTAATTCTTTAAATAGACACGCATTAGTGTTAATTTAAACCCGTACGATGACTCAAACGCGAATTAATTTATCGTTTAATTTAAATTAGAAACAAAAAAGGAAACATCGACTTTACGACTTTTTGTGTTGAATTTTCTATTATTTTTAAACTTTCTCCGAGCTTTTTACACTGTTACCAATTACAACGAATAAACTGATAGATATTTAGCTAAACAATGCTGAAATTCCGATTTTATCAGGACTAAAAAAATAAAAAATCTGCACATCAACTAGCGCTTCTACAGCTGAATAAGACAACAAATTACAAACATTAACAATTTTACGGTAAGAACTACGTATCAATATAATTCAGTGAAGATCAACGAAGATGATTTCAAATTACTCTCTACCAAGAAATTTTACGTTTTAGTAAATTTTTATAACAAGAAGACATATTTCAATAAATTAATAAGTGTCATCTCTCTTACCTAGAGATGGAAGATCGAGTAAATTTTGGTTTTCGTTCTCATTCTTCTTCTCTCGTTCTCAGCTTAAAAATCAAAGTTATTTATTCATGTTGATTTTGTTTTATTTAGGATTTGTAAATTTTATTTTCAATTTATTCTCATTCTTCATTTGGTTCTCTGTTCCCGTTCTTGTTCGTTTTTACTCGACAACTCGACCTCCTAAATTTAAGAAAATGTTTCTAAAAGTCATCAAATCAATGAAAAAGTTAATGAAAACGACGAAAGTAGACCTTGAAAAAGAATCGCTAAAATGCGCTTAAATTACAACTAATAAAGGAATTATCTGCTAATTGAAATTCAAAAAAAAAAATAAAATAAAAATATTGTTGTCGTAGTTCTTTTTTTTTTTTTTTTTTTTTTTTTTTTAAAAAAATAAAATAAAAATTTTGTTGTCGTAGTTCTTTTTTTTTTTTTTTTTTTTTTTTTTTTAAAAAAAAAAAAAAAATTTTTTTTTGTTTTTTTTTTTTTTTTTTTTTTTTTTTTTTGTTTAAAACATGGAAACTAGTTTTTAAATCGGTGTTTTAAATTCATTTAAAACAAGTTTTGGATAAAAAATGAAATTTCATTTTCAGAATTTTTTGTGCGCGACAAAATGCACCAGTTTTTATCATCATGTAACCACAACGACACAGCCCTTTTTCTACTCGTTTCAAGAACTCAGCAAATTTTTTGTTGATCTTGACAACTTTATAATTTTAAATTCAAGTTTTTCAACCAAAAGTCTTGTTTTGTTCAATTTTTAGCGTTGATATTAACTAGTTGTCTAGTTCGAAGTTTTTTGCTTTCGTGTTTGCCAGTTTCTATTTTTGTATTTTTGTTTTTTTACTAATAATAAAAATGAAAATTGAATGTTTTTTAATTTTATTTTTCAATAAATGTTTGAAATTTACAAATTATTAAAAAAAAAAAATCAAATTACATTTTTCAACTTTGAAAGAAAAATCTTATGGAAAAAAAATTCGCTGAAAAAAAACAGCGTTTAAAACAATAAAAATTTTTAAAACATTTCCGTTTTTTTTCTCATTGTTTTAAATACGCTTTAAACATTTGTTTTAAACATTCTGTTATAAACATCAAAACCCTGGTAGTTGTTCTCGTTGTTTTTTCAAATGAATTTTCAAAGTTTTTTCTTGTTCTTCGAAAATGATGAAAGTACTTTCATTGTTCTCGATCTTCAATTACTCGACTTTGCTGTTCCTCGTTCTCTAAAATCGCATGTTCTTCACGTTTTTGATTCTCGGTTCTACGTTGTTCTTCCATCCCTTCTCACGGCTATATTTTCTCTGATTATTGTATTATAATTCCAGAATTATATATATAAGAAGAATAAATGTGAACTGCGTTCTACGTAGAATGAAAAATTCTTAAACTAATCCAGCGTCAACAGCCATTCTATTAAATGCTGAATTTTCCAATTGAAGTAACGCTTGGGGAGAATCATACTCTATCACATGTCCTTGATCGAGAACAACGATTCTGTAGAAATTTAAAAAGGGAATTAAATTCACCAGACATGACAATAACAATAATATGGTTATTAATCCCATCATACACCATCAATGTCTTACTTGTCGTAATCCATCACAGTATTTATTCTATGAGCAATAGTTAATACAGTACAATCTTCGAATTCGTTTCGTATTGTACTCTGGATTAAATCATCTGTCTCCAAATCGACAGCTGCTGTAGCTTCGTCCAAAATTAAAACTTTCGTTTTACGTAACAAAGCTCTAGCCAAAGATATGAGTTGTCTTTGGCCAACACTAAAATTTAAACTTGAGCCATTTAATATTCTTTTGAGATTATAAATATATAATTAAATAATACGTAAATACCTAAAATTTTCACCTCCCTCGGTGATTTCATGTCTCAGTTTATCATCTAAACCTAAGACGTACAGTTTTAAGTGAGCTAATTCCAACGCGCGCCATAAACTGTCATCTGAATACTCGTTAAATGGATCTAAGTTCATTCGTAATGATCCAGCAAACAAAACCGGGTCCTAAAAAAATGAAAAATTCACGAATTTGGGTGTTTTATTTCATTCGGATAACGTACCAAAATTTCGATTGAAGAATTTTCCAGTTTGTCGATTTGATAATTCTGACCTGAGGAATAATGGTTAGTCGAGAACGAAGAGTATGTAATCCAAGAGATTCAATTCCAATACCATCGATCATGATTTTACCACCGGCCGATTCGAGTATCCTTAATAAACTCAACGTCAACGATGATTTTCCAGCACCAGTTCTGCCAACGATACCAACCTGAAACAATACCAACATTTACTTTCCGTTCATGAATAATTATTCGAATATAATAATAATGAAATAACCTACTTTTTGACCACCTTGTACGAAGAATGTAATTCCTTTCAAAATTAATGGTAAACCGTCTCGGTATCTGACTTTAAAATCTTGAAACTCTATATCACCTCTGGAAGGCCAAATTTGCGGTAACAATTCATTATCTATTTTCCAAGCTGCTTCTTGAGGAATTTCAGTATATTCTTTGATTCGTTCGGTAGAAACAATATTAGTTTCCACTTCCGAAGACATGTAAACTGACCAGCTAAGAGTTAACGCTATCTAGTATCAATAAGAATGTGAAATTCGCTATTACTAAATATTATTGAAAGCGTATACATGAAGAATTCAAATATACGAACCTGTAAAGTGTAGCCTACTGACAAACCTGCCAGTCCAGGACTTAAAGTTTCCCTATCAAATACAGCGAATACAGCTGCGAAAAGTATTACTAGGTTACTAATGGTCTCTGTACGAACGGAAAGCCATCTATCAAATTCAAAAATTGTTTTACAGCTTCATTCGTAAATGATATAAAAATTCATCTGTATTTTTATTACCTATTTGAAACTACATTCAAATAGTAACTTCTATGATTATGATCAACTTTTTCTTCCGATAGCTTCATAAATCGTTCCGTTAAACCGTACGCTCTAATTGATTGAGCACCTGTGAAAATTTTGAAAATATATAATATTTTCACGCACAGTATAATAACAATCTTGACATTAAATCATGGATATAACCTACCGACAACTGTTTCAGCGAAATGTGAATACATCGGAGATCGTGAGACAGATTCTAATCGTTTTAGCTGTCTTGACGTTGCAACATAGAATCGCTGTTTAAAGAATAATCACGTTAAGAATGTATATCACCTCTATGATTAATTTTCATCTGTACTACAATTTATAAGTAATTATTACTTGAACGAAATAGTATATAGCGATAAGGAGTGGGATGGTGATCATGAAAATAGGAGTACTGCTGCTGACAATAAGTAAGGTACAAATTACCTGTGAAAAATCAAAGAAATGTTGCCAATAAGTATATTTTCAAAAAGAGAAAATATTGCCAAAATTTGTCATGATTAGAAGGGCAAAATGAAGCTATTCTAAAGCTAATAACATAAGGAACACGAACATACATCTCCGAAGCAAAAACAAAGACCAGTAATTTGATCAGGAAGTGTATTATCAACTACATCGATATCTTTAGAAAATCTCGACAGTATACGTCCGCTAGGTGTTACGTCCATAAATGAAAGTGGTAGACGAAAAATATTGTACAGCATCAGATTATGTAAGATTTTAGCACTGTTCCAACATCCAACACGAATAGAAATATCGGTGAATAATTCTGCAGCAGCTGTAATGAAAATATAAAATTAAAGTACCTCTTCTGCGAACAAGGATTCAAAGAAAATGCTTCAAAAAATTAAAATTAATATGCTAAATTGTGCAATTAATAATTTTCATACCTTTAATAAATCCCAGTAAAGTATATATCAAAAGATAGAAATTCCTTTTACTGATAACTTGAGTGCCATCGGCAGAAATGGTATTCGTATCGTCGGTCCATTGCGACAGCCATACACTCGTTAGAAAAGAAAATCCTTGAAGTGTGCAATTCATAAATACTACCATAAATACCATGAAAAATCCAGCCGATCGGGCATAATAGGAGTACACGTCCCCGTTAATCTGGAAAAAGTACGTATAATGATCAAGTTGTCACTGTGTTTCTTTCAAATAAAAATGCAACGACTAACATTTCCTGTTTCTAAGTGTTCGTCTTCGATTAATTTTTGTCCAGCAACCATTTCATCAACGTTTCGACGCTTTCTCAAAGATCCTTCGAGTTTATTTTTGATTGATTGTTGCCTACATGGATTTAATTAATGTAAAAATTTACGAGAACTGTTAAAAATTAATTCAAGATAATTAATTTAATTACCTATCAAAAGAAGCGATCGAACCATTTCTACTTTTTATAGAGTTCTGCCTGCATAATTTTTCACTTGTTAATTTTTTATCGATTAAAACTTGTTTCAATTTATCTAAACCTAAAAGAATAAAAGAATTAAAACAATCGAAGAATCAATTTCAAGTGATTTTGAATTTTTATCTCCAACCTTCTTCATCGGATTCTGAATTTTGTTCCAAATAAGTAATCAAAAATTCGGAAAAATCTCCCTTCTTTTCTAAGAGTTGCTCGAATGAGCCGAATTCGGAAACGGATTTATGTTTTAATACAACAATGAAATCAACTCGAGGTAAAAATGTCACACTGTGAGTAACCAAGACACGAGTCTGTAAATGAAATGCACTTGAGTGGTTAACTTTGAATATGAATAACGTTCAAATTATCAAAATATGTTGAAATTACCTTATTTTTTAGTAATCCATTCGGGCCAATCACACGTTCAAATATATGTTTACCAACGTGCGAGTCCACAGCACTCAAAGGATCATCTAATAAATAAATATCCGCTCCCGAATATACAGCTCTAGCCAAACTAACTCTTTGTTTTTGACCACCGCTTAAATTTATTCCCTGCAATCAAAACACCGACCATTGGATAATATTAATATCAAAAATATAGTCGTGAAAATAAATAATTAGGTATAAAAATCACCCGTCCTTCACCTTTTCACCAATTTCCGTAAAATCTCCTGCGGGTAATATTTTTAAATCGGGTTTCAAAGCACAAGCTTCTACAACTTCGTTATAATAAAGACTTCTGGCTGCTTCTCCGAAAGTAATGTTGTTCCTAAGAGTGGTGTTTTGAATCCATGCTTGTTGAGGTACATATGCTATAGTCCCCTTATTGAAAAATTTTCAGTTTTGAGCCAACTTCCATAAATCATTTTAGGTTTTGAAAGATTCTTACCGTGGTATTTACAACACCGGATAATTTATACATTTCACCGAGAAATGCCGATATTAACGAACTCTTCCCTGAACCAACTGGACCGACGATTGCTACCAAAGCTCCAGAGTTGACCTTGATATTTATATTTTGTAGAATAGGATATCCATCCGGCCCTTCCCACGAAAATGATCCATTTTCAATAACCAATGCGTCAGCTGAAAAAACAATAAAAATAATAATTCTACACTCGCTGCAGTGAACGATGTAATCAAAAGCTGACCTCTGTTATCATGAGTAACATCATTAGAGTTTAAATCTTCTGAATTTAAAAATTTATTAATTCTTTTTACTGAAACATAGCACTGCAAAATTATCGTGTAAAAATTAAATTACAAAAATGAACGAATACAGGATGCTTTGCTACGATAGTACTTCCTTCACACAATAAGTAGAGCAACTTAAGTTGGCTTTATGCATAATGTTTTGTCTATCCTAATCACTGCCGGGGAAAGATACACGAATCTTGAACTTTTTTCATTAAAATCTGAGGTCTTTTTAAAAATTTTCAATTTTTTATTTAAAAATACTAAGAGACAAAGTGTAACGTGTATGGCATAGTATTACAAAAAAAAATTGAAAATAAAGATCGAGTAGTGCAAAAAATTCCAAATTTTTGCCCTGAACTTCTGAAAAACCCCAAATATGCATCTAATTAGAAAATTTTTCTTGTAACAATGAGATACCTCCAGCACTTAGAATGATTATAATTTTTCCAACTTGTTTAGAAATTTTGGGGGAAAAATTTCATGGTACAATGTTTTTGCTTTTATTAGAAAAAAAAATTTCACAGAAATATTAATTTCACCGAAAAGCTGTTTTGTTGAAATATTGAACTAATTCAAAGAAAGTACACAAAATAAAGTAATTTTTTCAATAAGATTACTTTCTTTGCAATAAAATTTTTTTCGTGGAAAATTATTTTTTGAAAAGCAGTACAAAATATCATAACGATATTTTTCCACGAAATTTTCAAATAACTTTGAAAAAATATAATCATGTCAAGTTGTGGAAGGTAGCATATCATTTCAAGAAAAACTTTCTACTTAAATACTTACAGAGCTTTTTCAAAAGTTGAGAGCAAAAATTTTGAATTTTTTTACAAAATTTCTGTGCTTTTTTTTACATTATTCAATATATCTCACAAACCAATCAAATTTTACTTTCAATTTTTAGCCTGATTTTCTATGTCATATTGTCATTAAAAACCAGACTATTACAGTCTATCGACCAACGATGGTTGGAGGGGAGATATTAACAAAATTCCTTTTTGGGGTACTTAGAAGGCCATTAAGACATTTTTCAGCCATGTCAGATATTTATTTTTATTTTTTTTTACCCGAACATTAAAATCATTTACAAAATTTCAGGTCAATGAATCTTTGCCTCTGCCGTAAGGATAGACAAAACATTATACATACATCCACTTGAGTTGCTCAACTCGAGGTATGAATGCAGTACTATTGAAGCGAAACATCCCTTCCTCAACATTTAAACTTAAAATCATAAAATCAACTAGGATCAAAGTCAACTAATTTTCCTCAACATTTCGACTTGAAATCTTGAAATCAATGCATGGCCGGAATCAACTGTCGATGGGTCAAGTGATGATGACATTGCAACTCAAAGTCATAAAATCAATCCAGGATCATGGTCAGTCGTAGACAGATCAATAGAAAATATCTTTAATTTTGACATGAATATGTCTTAGGGCGAGGGGTCATTCTATGAAAGTGTGCAGTTTTTTGTGAGACGTTTTTGATATTTGGACTTCATGTTAAAATATTGATGACCGCTGTTTTCCTCAATATTTCAATTTGAAATCATAAAATCAACCGGGGTCGAGGTCAACTAATTTTCCTTGACATTTCAACTTGAAATTCTATTACTTACCTGTATTAGATTTGATACCATTAGTGGTGTCATCATGATGGGTATCTTCAAAACGTTGAATAATGCTAAAGAAACGAAAACAATTTCAGCATTTAATACATGTTTGTCGCTCGACAGTACGTACGTGGCCAATGTAGCTAAATATATCTGAAAAAAATTGCGAACATTTACATCAGTTTTTCGTAATACCTACATAATGTTTTTTTTTTTAAATTGACGTCTTTACGAAATGTTTTAAATTACGCACCAAAAATGTAGTATAAGACCAAACAAACGTAGCTATTCCATTCAAGTATGCTTGTTTCTTTAATATTTTTATTTCATCGTTTCTAACGGATAACACTTGTTTTTCGAAACTAGGTTCCCATGCATACAACTTCAGTACCTGGAAAAAAAATATGATACTTGTAATAAATTATATTTAAGTCTATTTCCTGTAATAACTTCGCGGATTGGTCGCATTCATTTATTCGATGAGCTACTAAAGACTAGTGATAACGTAATTTGCCAATAGTTGATAATTTTGTAATTGGAGCTAATTTGTGAGGAAATCATAAGATCGATCAAAAACATCAATGGTATTCTGGATAGCCCATCGAGTTTGAAATTTATTTTTTCCAGCACTTTTGCAAAAAAGGCACCAAAATGGTTTTTATGTCAAAATGATGGACACATGTGGGAAAATCTACAAAAAAAACGTTCAAATGCCTGAGTTCGGGCGGATGGGAGGAAAACAGGTTATCAACTACTGGAAAGAGAAAATCGCTCACTTGCCAGTAGTTAGTAATTCAAAAAACTGCGAAAAATTATTAAAATTTCCGAAAAAAAAAATATTAATTTGTGGTACTCTTTTACATTTAAATCTAATTCACATCAGAAAATTACATTAACTTTTGTAGTTATTAGACATTGTAGTTGATAGCCTCGGCCCCCTCAAAGTGACATTTGGGACAGAAAATATTTTTAGAGCAATCAATATTAGTATTTAGATTGATGAAACACCGTTTTGAACACTTTTTGAGTTATCAACTACTGGACTACCCGTCGTGCAAATTTCATCACTGAGATGTCATGGAAAAACGCCATCAATGTGTATTGTAGAAAAGTGGTATACGTTGGCAAGTTTCTGAGTTTCAGGTGACACTTGAATGGTACATTATTCACAAATTTCTGACATTTGACATTTTTGTTGACACTTTAACGTTATTTAAATAATATATTTCTGATGTATGTAAGATTATATTCTATTGGCATAAATATGGCGTGCAGTTGATGTTTCAGTTATGTTTACGGCATATTTCTGGCGCACTTTGTGTCACATCATCGTGGCACAGATGTGTCACATGATTAGCGTTCTACTTGGTTATTATGGTACAAATGTGACTTGATAATGGCGTGTTATGAGAACGTTATATCACCTTTTTAACACAGTTGTAACATACTTTTGACTTCGTTTTGGTAGTACCCTATTGCCACTGTAATGTCATCTGACATGTTTTTGACATCATTGCAACACTAATATGATGACTTGGTGCTTTTGACTCGATTACGACACTAATATGGCTCGGTAGTGGTATGCTCCTGACAACATTATGAAACAATTTTGACACAGTTGTGGCATGCTTCTGACGAAGCTGTGACACCATTTGACACATTTTTGACATACTTCTGACACTACTTTGGCACATTTCTGACACGATTATGACATACTTTTGACACAACTCTAGAATATTTTGATCTGGATTCTGATACATCGAAGTTAAGGTATGTCACAACTGAGTCAGAGCAGTCCTAAAATGGTATCAGAAATCTGCTACAATTGTGTCAGAATAGTGTCAGAATAGTGTCATAGTGTTGTCAAAAGTGTGTCACTACTAAATCACATATGTGTCATAATCAAGTCAAAGGCGCGTGAGATGTCGTTAATAAGGCAATAGGGTACTGCCAAAACTGAGTCAAAAACCTACCTCAACTGTGTTAAATCAATTTTACACTGTTGTCAGAAGCATACCACATCAAGTCAGAAGCATTTCATTATCATATTGTCCCAATATTTCCATCCAATAGAAGTCACATCATTGTCAGAGATGAAAAATTAAGTAGTCAATGCCCTTCAGGCCTTCCTACACTAATTTCCTTAGTAGATGAGTTGGTAAAGATGTCGATATTCACTGAATAGGATCTCAGGTTCAAATCCTACCGCCGACAAAATAAATTGAAAAAATTTTGTAAGCTGATACTAATAAAAACATAATTGATTAATACCTTAATACGTTCAGTACAATGGAAACAGAAATATGTCGGAAACAACTCATTTTTGCGACAAAATGCGTTATTTTTTGCATCAGAAGTGCACCACTATCATGTCAGAAAGGTGCCATTATTGCGTCAAAAACATGCCACTGATGTGTCAAATACATGTCATAATATGTCATACTAACGTCATAGCCATGTATGTCAAAAGGAAGTCATTTTGGAGTCCTCTTAGCGGTACAATGCCACCATTTCAATGTCACTGCCATGAGTTTGGCAAATATTTAGTGATCTTTGATTAGCTGAAGCATTACCAAAAGGGTGCCATTTTTGCTGTCAAAAGTCTCAAGTCAGAACTGAGTCATGTGATACCACATTTCCTGATACCATTTGCTCCACGGGTATAAACTACTAGCAAGTTGCTAAGAAAAGTTATCAACTATTGGCAAGTAGTGTTAGGTTGATTTTGAATTCTTTCCAGAGGCATGTGATTTAGGAGGGGAGGGGGGTCAATAATACAGAATCTGAACGGGTTTACATACTTTAATTCCACACAGTATCTGATTCATTAATTTAACTCGATCATCTTTTTTTTTCATTTGTTTGGCTTGCAACAACTTGCTTCTCGAAGCAATATAACTGTTGAGTAGGATCGAAATGATCAAAACAACGAGACCAGCTAATACACTAGGTCCTGAAAACAAAACAGAGATTTTATTTGAAAAATATTCGAAAAAAATTCAATCAGCTTGTTAAAAAAGAAAAACGCCGTTTAATATAACCTAGTATCCTCCATAAAAAAAACACAGCCAATACGACTTGTACGGGAGTAGAAAATAATAAATAGGAATATGTCAATGTATCGACGAATCGATAAGCATCAACGGACATCAGATTCACTGTCTCACCGGTAGTGAAATCTCTTCGAGCTCCATTTGATGTACGAAGAGTCTATAAAGTACACAATTTTTATGGTCGTTATTTTGTCATCAAAAATCATATAAACGGACAAAAAAACAATAACTTTTTTATAAATAATCGAAACAACGCAAGCTCGAATCTGAAGTCCTATTGTATACATTAAGTGTTGATACTGCGACATTACAAGGGTTTGAATTGTACCAACGAGAAATAATACGGTCGCATATAAGTATCCTTTCCACGAAGGTTCATCACTACCCATGAAATCAATTAATAAACTATATCGACAAAAAACAGAATGAAATTAAATGTTGGTGTTTTTTTTTTGTAAAAATCTAATTAAATCACGAAAGCTCAGTTACCTTAACATTTTTGGATTAACAAAAACAAACAAATCGAAGAATAATTTGAACAATGTTCCCAGTACGAATGTGGTGCCGAAAGTTCTATATAATGCTGGCAAGATGGAGACACATTTATTCTTATTTCTTTTCAATTTGTATTTGATTTCAGTCACGTTATCGTGTTTCAAATCAGCGATTCTGAAATGCAATGTATTAGTTAAAGTAAAATAAATAAAAGAAACAATTTTTTCCTCGATATTTTTAAAAATAATCTTATAAATACTCACGATATACAAGCAATTTATTAGATAGGTACCTTCCAATTTTTTCCAACGACTTTTCCCAATGTTTTTCGAATTTCGGCACAATATTGGCGGATAAAATAGAATAATCTAGATCCCATAGGTCTTCATCATGCAAAGATTTTCCGTATCCTTTCCAAATCAAAGGTTCAAACCAAAAGAATAACAATTGAGAGAGAAATGAAGATTGCTTTCTGGGGCATGTGTTCTAAAAGTAAAGAAGAATCATTATATTGTTTTCGATGTTCAAAACACAAATTAATATTGTACAAATTCGACCAGCGATGATGAATCTTTCTTTATAAATACTACGTGATTAATTACAAACCTTGTCAATCGGACGAGGAGAGATTCGAGGACAAGAATCAGCAAAACAATTCATCACAAATACCACTATAACGATCGGGTAGTAAACAACGTAAGAAATAAATTTCATTTTTTCGGTACTTTCTTCCTGAAAGCAGTTAAAAATATAATAAGTATCAATGCGAAATTTAAACACAAAATTGAATACCTAGACAATATATCAGTTATATTGAAATACCATATCTGTTTTGTCTGACCATATACACTCACCGTTGACCATCTTGATCGAATTTCAGTCCGAAACTGCGGTGCTCCAAATATCGCCAACGTCAACGAAAATAAAAATAAAACAGCCGAAGATCTTCTACCATATTTTACGTTAGCGAAGGTTAACCCAAAAAATAATACCTGGAAAAAACTTTGATTTTAGCAATTCTACGTACTTAAAAATTCAAAATGTACCTACTGCGGTTAAGATGGGTGATTTGATCCTGCCCTCAGATTTTGAAAATTATCACGGTACATTATTGGAGACTGCCAAACAGAAATTTTGGGCACAAAAACCACCATACCCCCCCCCCACCACTATAGAGAAAAAACGCATATCTCTCGTTCAAAAATCGTCATAAAAGTGATTTATGCTAGAAAATTGAAATTAACCGTAATATGTACGGGCAAGAGGAGGCTATAAACCGGGATTTAAAAAAAAAATTAGCCAATACGTGAGAAGAAATAAATAAAATAACATTTTAAACTTCTTTTACGCAAAAATTAAAAGGGGTATATAAATTTTGCCCCACATCTTTGGGATTGTGAGGGGATACAATGAGGATGAGAAATCGAGGCCACCAAAACGCACTTCTAGGACCCCTACCAAAATTTCAACTTCCCCGCTCAATTTGAAGGGGAATTATGAAGGGAGAAAACTCAAAACAAAAGAAAACCTACCCAGAAACTAAATTTTTGGGCTGTAAGAAGAACGTAATGGGCCTGAGAAGTGGAAACCTCAAAAAGACACATTTATGGCACTTACACTGTCTACACAACAAATTTAAACTTCCTCTCAAAAGTCCAGACCCCCAAAAGGCACATCTAGGGCTTCTACCTAATGTACATACCCAATTTCAAGTTCCTAGCTCAATTTGAAGGGGAAAAAATAAGAAAAAACTGACTAAAAAACTACATATTTGGGGCTGTGGAGGGGTGAAATGGGGCTTGAGAAGTCGAGATCCTGAAAAGGTGCATCTAGAGTTCCTACTTAATGTACATACCTAATTTCAAGTTCCTAGTTCAATTTGGAAAGAAACAAACTCAAAAAATGAGAAAAATCTATCAAAAAATCACTTTTTTGGTGCTGTGAGAGGGTGCAATGGAGCTGAAAAGTCGGAACGCCCAAAAGACACATCTACGACCCCAATTAAATGTACATACCAAATTTCAACTTACTAGCTTAATTTGGTGGGGAGATACAGGAGGAAAAGCCCTTTTTCAAGGTCACAGAGGGGGGAATCCACATATCTCCCCTCCTAACTGACTGAGGAGGTCGGTCTTTGGATATGTTATACAACTTTTAACTCTCTATCAATTGATTAAAAAGAGACCATTTTTGCGTTTTTGACCTCTCAGAATACCCTCCCCCAAATTGGATTATAACTGAATGTTGACCTTACTTCATCACCACTCATACATATCTAATCCGTCGCCAAACTGAACCGATTGACCGAATTGGAGCGATTTTGGTCAGTATCGAGCAGAGTAAATAATTTAATGTTCAAAAAAAAACAAATAAAAATAAATATCTGACATGACCAAAAATGGTCTTAATCGTCTTTTAGGACCCCAAAACGAATTTTGTTGATATCCCCCCTCCCACCACAGTTCGAGGTCGATATACTGTAATAGTCTGGTTTTCATTGACAATATGACATAGAAAATTAAGCTAAAAAATTACAAATTCTTAGTCTGTTTTTTTTTTTAATATTAATTTTGTCATATTTTATGAACCACTGCACCCCCACTCTTGATTTTTATACCATAAATACTCGAGAATATATGTTGCGTTTTAGAGCAAACTGCGAATTCTCTACGTTAGACGAAAATGAAATTTTTAAAATAGTATATCTCAGTCCCTTCGGGTTTTTGGATATGCTAACTATTATACATGTAAGTCTCATGAGTTGACCTACCACTCGTACAAGGGAAGGGCGATTAATACGAGACACCTGGTATATACAATGAAAGTGGAATCTTTAAAAATTCTTTTCTATGTGTATGAGATTGAATTTAATTATGTAAAAAAAAAGTCATATAACCATTGATTATCTACTGAAGCAAAAATATGACCAGCTTCCAATAGTTGATCAGTCTTGACATTAAATTTTGCAGTTTCCAAAAGTTGATCACTGTCATATTCCCTCTAATTAAAATATAATGAAGTTTCGTGATAATTATTCCAGTTAGGAAGGACAAAGAGCTGAAGTAGTCTTGATGCAGAATAAAAAACAACAGTTGAATCAAATAACAATAATGAAACTCTAATAATTACGAGAAAGAATATTTTAACTTCTGAAAAAAAAGTAAGAAGTTGAAAAAATTTCAAGTCCCATCAGAATAATGATTTTGAGTATTAAAAAGGGATAACTCAAACAGTTCGTAGCCCGAAATATTTTTTCATTTACCTCCACCTCTACGTGCAGTCTCATCAGCCTTCAAAAAGAATTCTCTAGATTTCCTTCTACCTCCCAAAAGAAGTAAGTTTTGTTAGTGAAAACTATACTGATTACAATTTGCAAAAAATACCAACAAACCACTAGCAAATATTCATAAATATTCAATACATCTACACGTGCTGTTTTATTATCTGAGTAAAAGTAAAATTCATTAATGGTCATTTCACTATTTTTAAACATTTTTTCAAGTAATCAACAACTGCACTTTATGAATTTTGAGTTTCAAGAATAAAAATAAAAAAAAACCACGAGTCAACATTATTAACGAACATATTCGTTGATAAAGGAATATTCGACGAATTTTTTGACATATACAAAGCTCCTTTTTCTAAGTAAAACCATAAACCAAGTACAATCATTTTTCTGAAAAATTCCCACTTGACTGATCAACTACTGGCACAGGTACTTCTATTCAATACAAACAAATCACAAAACGCGTAATTATATACTTACGAAAGTAACGAATTTTATAAATGGAGAATAGAAATCGACTGGAAAATAAGAGTTTGGAAAAATCAAATATTCTATAACTTCTGCAAGTTCAACCAATGCTAAAACAAACACTGCTGCCTGTAAAATATTTCGAAAAATTAAAATATTATTAATTATAGCCTGTTCAATTTAAATTAAGCCCTAGTTATCAGGAAAAAAATGTAAACAATATGCTATAAACCAATTACATTGCTAGAAATCGGCTCGATGTTGGATTTCTAACAATCCGATTGGTTTATAATATTTAGGTTTGTAATGATAAAAGGTCAATTTAAATTGAACGGGCTATAGGTACTTATATTTATTAGTGGTAATGGAAGTACATAAGACAAAACAAATTTTTTTTGGCTGATTTTCTATGCCATATTGTCAATGAAAACCAGCCACAAATATGCGGTTTTTTGGTCGATTTTTCTAATTTGTAGAGTTTGTTCCTCACATAACTCCTTTCTTAATTAAATCATTAACTTGAAATTAGCTGTGTACATTTAGCAGGGGTCCTAGATATGCCTTCTGGAGCTCTCGACTTTTCAGCCTCATTGAACCTTTGCGACCCATAATGCTTTTTTTCAAATTCTCATGACTGTAATATTTCACGAAGATCAGGCTGAAAAAGCATCGTGAAGCGATGATTTTTTTCAATTCAGCAAACATTACTGATACGAAAAATAGTGCAGAAAAGTTCCCCATATTTCGTGGTATTGTATACCTCATTAAAACCTTCAATTATTCCAAAATGTAAGAAATTTTAAAGGACAGTAATATTCATGACAGACGATATCAGCATGGAGAAAATACCAAGTATTTTATATTTACGGAAAAGAAGTACTACTACCGTTATGATTCAGAATATTATGATTAATGGGTACAATAAGAATTTAAATCGAGCTCACCATTTTCGATACATTGTATACATTTAGAGGAATATCGAATGATTTCGAACGACAAAGATGGTATACTTCCACGGGTAGCAATATCCATAGAAATGCACACGGCACCCAGACGAGAATAGTTTTTTCAAAACATATGGTGAAATCAGGATCATTGGTTTCCCAAGCCGTTTTGAAATCCTGATCACAATAATACAAGTAAACAATTACATTCATTCTATTTTTATCCGTATTTTGATCAATTTTCAGATCAAATCTTTAATAATACAAACAAAATAAACACCATGATCTATAGGTAGGTAGTACCAAGGTTAGTAGGTATTAAAAATAGTTTAAAATCGTTTCGCTTACTTACCCAAAAATCTGAGCCACAAAATTCATCCATTTTCCTTTCCACTCGAACAACAAAAACGTCTCTGATTGAAAATAAAAACGAAATGGAATAAACAATACGTCGTAATGGTCTCACTAAGGCCTAAAATGACCACCAGACCATACGATAATCGGAAAACAACTTGCAACGACGTACGTACGAAATATTATCTTTTAGTTGTCAAATTCAATGTCTTTTCTTGGTATAACGACAAAGATACAATATTAACATACGGTATAATCATCTGAATTTTCGATAATGTCTTCGTAGAAATTGTTATTAATATTGGTGGCGTACAATCACGTTCGTATAACAAAGTATGACAAAATTTTTAACCGAAATTATTATCAGAGTTATTATCAGTATCTAATATTTAAATCCGTTCTTTTAAACGAAAGTAAAAGTCAAGTGCAACGTTTTTGTTAGAAAAAAAAGAACAATAAAAAAAAATAAAATAACATAAAAAGTTTTATTAACCGATAATTGGTTCTAACAAACGTAAGAGAACAGGTATAAGAAAACTCTTATGATATTTTATAAGAGTTTTTAATAACATTAGTTTTTCTAAATAAATAAGTAGTATAAGTACCTACTGAGCTCCTTAAACGTTAACAAATACATTATAATTTTCACCTTTGTAAAAAATAAAATACGAACGAACTAAAATTAAAAAAAAAAAAAAAGTTAAATACCAATCCACTAATCTCATTGGCGTAAATTAAGATTATTCTGCTATCTTTTAGTTGTTTTTTCGTTTTCAACAACTTCTCCCTTTCACTTTGGTATAACTACGTTAGATTGAGGTACTTAAAACCAGCAATGTACAAAAACTATACTTACAGTTACTTGTCACAAAAAAGTTGATAATATTTTATGAATATAGACCGACATTGCAGATAATTTCAAAAATTTATCTTAAAGGAAAATTTTCTAATACGCATACGTACGGTTTTATCGTTAAAGATTATAATGAATGGAAAATTGATAAATTATAACTATTTTCTATCATTCAGTGTAGAAATAAGCCATAGACGCACCCAGAAAGTTTTCAAGGTGATGGGGGGGGGGACTGCTTTAGCCCCCAAAAAAATGCATTTTCTGTAGGTTCGGTTTCAAAATTTGAAAGTTAAACGCCCTTTTTTTAACCTTGAAAACGTACTGTTCCTCCCCTATCTCACCCACCAAATTGAGCTAGTAAGTTGAAATTTAATATGTACATTTAGTAGGGGCTCTGGATGAGCCTTTTGAGGGTTCTCGCTTTTTAGCTCCATTGCACCCTCTCACAGCTCCAAAAATGTGGTTTTTTGATTGAGTTTTCTCCTTTTTTGAGTTTTTTGAATTTGTTTCTCACATAACTCTCCTCCAAATTTAGCTAGGAACTTGAAATTAGGAATGTACATTTAGTAGAGGGTCTAGATGTGCCTTTTGGGGACCTCTTTTCCTTCACCCTCGAAAAATATTAGCACCTAAAATTTTACGAAATGAGAAATTTCAAACTTTCAATCAAATGGCCAATGTAATGAGTGGACCTCGCAGGAAAAACTTTTTCAAGATAAACTTGTCATATCAACGGTTTGCCTATTTCGATAATTTAAGAGACAGAGTTCATTTGAAATTTAATAGCTCCTTCAAAAAATCAACATAGGCAAAACTTCCAATATAATGAAATTTGCTGCAAAACTGTTCCACGACAAAGTCCAGTACTGAAATTTTCGATTTGTAAAAATTTTTTTTGTAGCTAATTTTAATATTTTTTCTCAGTGAAAATTTGATGATTCGGGTAGCAACCCTGAAGGATACATATTTTTTCTGCATTGGAAAGTAACCTTCAGGACTTTTGCTTAGACCATGGAATGGGGGAGGGGGAGGGGGTGCACTGCTACTCATTTTAAAGATTTTTAATGAGAAACTCATGATAACTTTTTTAGAAATTGTCCACAAAAAACTTAAAAAATTAAAATTTTCAACCAAATCATTTTATAATTATATCGTCATAGTTTGCAAACCATTTTTTTGTGATTTTTTAAAAAATCACGAAGGAATTTTTTTTTAAGAAACGCCCCCCTCACCCTAAAATCGATTTAGAACATTAACTTCAGATGATTGAGCACAAAATTTTAATTTTATCTCCCATAGACGAGTTTTCAGGGGTGCTTGAAGGATGGTTTTTTTTTAAATTTTTTTCACACCATTAAAAAATTTTTTTTCACTAAATTCGTGGTAAAAAGACCGAGTAACTTACTTTCGTCCATTTAAGATCTGTTTTCCGCATTTTGGCCATTTCAGGGGTTCTCAATTGATATTCCAGCATAGAAAAATTCAATATAAATGAATGAACAAAAAATGAAAAATTGCCTTCAATAGTCTAAAGTAGATGGAAATCTATTTACAATTTTTTTAACTTTATTTTAAAATACGTAAAAAAAGATTTTTTTCCAATGGCCCTGAAAAATCGTCCAAGGGGGATAAACTTGAAATGTTGCGCTTAATCATCTTACGTTGATGTCCTAAATCCATTTCAAGAGGGCGTTTCTCAAAATAAATTTCCTTCTTGGTTTTTCAGAAAATCATGAAAAAAATACAAAAAGTGACATCTTTTAAAAACCTCTAGAAAAAGCAAAAATGGCAAAAATTTCCTAACAACGATCATTTTGAGTTCAAACATGTATAATGATTCCATTTTTGGAAAAACTTTTCAAATAATTTTTTATTCGATTTTCTGAAGATTTTCCAACTTTAAGTGAGTTTTGTTAGTTTAAAAAATTGAGTTAGGAGCCAGAAAATGATATCATATCCTTTTGAGGTCGTTTCGCAACCATTTTGACGCTGCCTTTTCGCAAATTTCCAAAAAAAAAAATCATCTCAGCCTAGTACAACACTGTGTGTAGATAAATTGAATATGATTTTAGTAAGTACCTCATCGAGTGGTTCTCTGACGTAATAAAAGTTTCCTTTTACCTACTGAACATTATCTTCAAGTAATAACTTCGATGCCTAAGATATCTACTTTTTGCTTGGATAACTGGATACCTTTTTCCGACAACCATTTAGCTCGAATTGATTGCAAACCTGTAAAAAATAACATAAATATTATTTTCACTTCGATTTGCATAATATTAAATTAAATGCATATCAAATCGCACCGGCGACTTACCCAAAAACGAGAACCCCAAATATACCAATATGTAGGTATAAATTGCGTACAACTACGAAGATAACAAACACGTCACAGTAGGCCAGTCAAGAGCCAAGTTCTCAGAAACGACACACATTATCGCTAATTCTTTGAATATAGTGATTTCCTTTACTCTAGAAATGACTGCATGACTGCAGTATTCAAAGAAAAACAAGTAAAGTGTTACGCCAAAAAAAAAAAAAAAAAAAAAAAAACCCCGGGGAAAAAAAAAAGGTTTACCCAAAAAAAAAAAAAAAAAAAAAAAAAACCCTGGGGCACTGATATAAACGATTCGTCGCGTCGGTACATTGTGCATTGGGTGCGAGTATAAGGAGTATAAGTATATGGCCAAGTAGCCACAGCAGGAATACCAATGGTTATATTGAACCATTGACGGATGAAAAGCATCAAATTGAGGACAACCAACGTACGTAATAGTATCAGAAAAGGGGTTGGATTATGTTCGACAAAAAAGTCAAGTTATGTCACTTCAGAAGAAATTTGGACTATGATGTGAAGAATTTTGAAAACTTGTTCAGTATTTTTTTTTAACATTCAAATCAACGTTCAAGATATTTGTAGTCCAGATATTGATGGTCGACTGTTAACAATCCACTGTTGATAGTCCGGATCTTGATGGTCAACTGTTGATGGTGAAGTGTTGATAGATCTGTACTGTCAAGTGTTGAAAGTTCAAATATTGATGGTGCGAATGTTGATGGTCCGTTATTGTTGGTTAACTCTTGACAGCTCCTTCGTTGAACATCAACTGCTAATGATCAAAGGTTGACAGATTTGGACCACCAACAGATGGATTATTGTACAAAGAAGTTGAGCGTTACAAAAAAATTCCAAGCTATTATTTAAAATGCTAAATGTTTAAAAACATCACAGATGAAATGCTCACAGGCTCAGGATTATACTTGCAAGTTTGCAAGGTTTTGCAAAATGCCAACTTTTACAAATTTTTTATCCAAGTTTATAAAAATTTTTGCACAGTTTTGTAAAGTTTTGCCAGATTTTGCAAAGTTTTACAAATAACTGTAAATGTTTACAAATTACTGTAAATTTTTGCAAAATATTTGGCAAAAATTGCATCAACTGTGTTACATTCTTTCGATGTTCACCCTTCGAATGTAAAGAGTATTAACGTAATTATTCAGAAAATATGTGATAAATAAAAACGCAAAGTCATATTAGAAAATACCTGTTCGAGAATAAAAAAAAATACTCTGAATATTCAAAAACTACCAAATGAACAAAATATCGTATCGAATATTCCATAAGTTCGAAAAATTTAACGCAAACACTACATTTCCATCTTCGCATGAGTAAATCTTCATTCTGGATTGCGTACAAATAGTAATTTGAAACCACAGTTCATGTTAAATTTTCATACCAATCCAGCATCGGAGGCCATTCCATAAAATACTGAACTTTTCGATTCCAATAAATTCTGCGGAGAATCGTATTCTACCAAATATCCTTTATCAAGAACAATAATTCTGTTGGAAAACAAACAGGCGAAAAGACAAAAATTATCTCTCACATTGGAAAACAGTTAGTACGAATAATTTTGTCAAATACTTGCCTATCGTAATCCATTATTGTATTTAACCGATGGGCGATTGTTAATACGGTGCAATCTCTAAATTCGCTACGAATTGTGCTTTGAATTAAATCATCAGTTTCTAAATCGATAGCAGCCGTTGCTTCATCTAAAATTAAAACTTTCGTTTTACGCAATAAAGCTCTAGCCAAACAAATTAACTGCCTTTGACCAACGCTGAAATTTCAATAATATTAAATGTATGTAAATAAAACGTTGATAAGTCAAGTTTTACAACATGTACCTGAAGTTTTCTCCTCCTTCGGCAACTTCGAATTGAAGCCCAGTATCAGAACTCGAGATAAATGATTTGAGATGGGCTAATTCCAACGCGTCCCAAATACTACCATCGGAATATTCTCCTACCGGATCTAAATTCATCCTTAGGGATCCACAGAATAATACCGGGTCCTTAAATTACCAGATATGTATTTTATTAGCATAAATCAACGCAAATCATTTCGTCTTTAATATTTATCATCTACGTGTGCTCTTTGTTTTCTTCAAAATATATTACGATAAATATTCGTTTAATAGATAAAAAAGCAGCCCGATTTTCGCAAGATATTATAATCACGAAATTTGAAAAAAAAATCGCGAATCAATATTAACGGTAGGAAGGATTTAGTGGGGCTAAAATATCGAAACCTGAAAAGGCAAATTTAGGAATGTTACTAAAATATACATGACTAATTTCAACTTCCTAGTCCAATTTGGAGGGGAGTTATGAGAGGAATGAACTCTAAAAATAAGGGGGAAAAAGGCCAAAAAACTAGATTTTTAAGCACAGACGCACCCGGAAATTTTTTAAGGGAGGGGCTAAATGTGAAATCACGAGCGCAACGAGGGTGAGATTTTGAAAAAATGGTATTTTTAAACACCAAAAAAATACATTCATTGGAGGTTGGGTTTCAAATTTTGAAGTTTCTTTACAAAAATGGAGGGTTTTCAGTGATTTGAGTACTAAATTTGGTGTAAATGTAACAAAAATTTCAATGGTTTTACCCTTAAGGGAGGCGGGGCTATAGCCTTGTTATCCCTCCCCTTAGCTGCGCCACTGTTTTCAGGGCTGTATGGAAGTAGAATGGAGCCGAAAAGTCGAGACCCGCAAAAGGTACATCTATGGCTCCTGCAAGTCTTCATATCAAATTTCAACTTTCTAGAACAATCTGGAGTAAAGATAGGGGAGGAACATCCCTCTTTGAAGGTCAAAAAGGGAGTAAACCCCCCATATCTCCCTTCCTAAATGACTTAGGAGATGGATTTTTGGATATGTTATACAACTTTAGATTCTCTATCGATTGGCTGAAAAAGGAGCAATTTTTGCGTTTTTGGCCCCTCAGCACCCTCTCGCCCAAATTGGGGTGATACTGAATTTTGACCCAAGGTCATCTTTACTCAGATATATCTAATTTGTCGCCAAATTGAAACGATTGGCCGAATTGGAACAATTTTGGTCAGTATCGAGCGGAGTAAATAATTTTAGTGTCCAGGGGAAAAAAATTAAAAATAATAAAAATCTGACATGGCCAAAAATGCTCTTAATGGCCTTCTAGGACCTCAAAATGGATTTTGTTGATACCCCCTCCCCCTCATCCACCGTACGTCGATAAACTGTAATAAGCTGGTTTTCATTAACAATATGACACAGAAAATCAGGCTAATAAAATGACTGTTCATTTTTCTTGAATGATAATAAATATTACCACGTTTAAATATACGTTCTTACCTGAGGAATAATAGTTAATCTTGAACGAACAGTATGCAATCCCAGGGTAGCAATGTCGACATCATCGATCATTATTTTACCACCAGCAGATTCGATTATTCTAAATAAACTCAAAGTTAACGACGATTTGCCAGCTCCGGTTCTACCAACAATACCGACCTTCAAAATGTAATAAAAAATCAAAACACCTACTAATCTACCTATATCAACATAGATTATTATTTTATCACTTTCAGTAAACGTAGCAAACAATTACCTTTTGGCCACCGATTATAGAGAACGTTATTCCTTTCAAAACTAAGTCCGTGCCTTTTCGATAGCGAACTTTGAAATCTTGGAAGACAATATCACCTTTAAATGGCCAATTTCTCTGTACCGGTTCGTTATGTATTTTCCAAGCTGCTTCTTGTGGTGTTTCACTGTATTCTTTGACCCTTTCAATAGCTACGATATTGGTTTCCACTTCCGAAGTCTGGTATACAAACCAGTTCAACGTTTGAGTTATCTGTAGAAAATATAATGATAGACGAGGTTAGTTATGGAGTTTTTCTTCAATATAATAAAATTCCCAACGTAGCGATGGGTTTGAAATTATCAACGAGAAGATTAATCTAGGGAAGACACAATTATATTTACGCACCTGTAAAGCATAACTGACAGATAAACCGACAAGTCCAGGACTAAGGGTATCTCGTCCCAAAACAGCGAACAAAGCAGCAAAGAATATAATGATATTACCAATTGTTTCACTACGAACCGAAAGCCATCTAATGGAACGATATTTTTCCACGTTAAAGAATCTAATTCATATAAGTAAGTATCTGTGCAATTTAAACATAAATAATTCACCTATTTGCAACTAGAGTCAAATAAAAACTTTTCTGATTAAAGTCCACTTTTCCCTCAGATTGTTTGATAAATTTTTCCCCAAGACCGTAAGCTCGAATTGATTGTGCACCTAAAAATAACTCTAGTTAAATTTTTTTTCTTTCGGCAAAAATTTTTTAAAGATACAGGTGGATAAGATATGTGCATTTGCCCCACAGCTGAAATTTGAAACTAACTGGTGGAATTTTGATTCTTATGGTGTAAAAACTTCGTGGTAAAAATTTTGGTTCGTCGCTTTTAACCTAATCTTAATTATTATGGGCTATAACATTGCTTTTTTAGTTTTATTGGTAATGAGAATTTTCAATTTCGTAATTTTGAAATTACAATTAAGGCAAATAAAGCAGAAAACTAAAAATTACAAATGTTACTTTCTTCATTTACGAAATAGTTGAGTATTAGAAAAAATTAGCGACAGGTTTGTGTTCAGCAGCTCAAATTACTCCTGCAAACACCATTCGTGCAATAAAAGTACTCAAATGTTAAAAATTCACATTTTTATCTGAAATTAATTCAGAAAAAGTTAAAAATCATCGAAAATTAGGTGAAAAAATTGTCAGAAATGCGTAAAAAAGTGCTAAAAACTGATCAAAAATCACGAAAAAATATTGAGAAAACAGGCGAAAATTGTACAAAAATTATGCAAAAAAATCGTAAAAAATCATCGAAAATTGATTATGCAATTGACAGAATTACATAAAAAATGCAAAAAATTGATCAAAAACCACGAAAAAATGTCAAGAAAACCAGCTGAAAATTAAATAAAATTTTGAAAAACATCAATGAAAATTGGGTGAAATATTGACAAAACTTCCTACAAAATGTAAAAAATCGACAAAAATGCAGAAAATTATCGAAAATCATGTAAAAATATGTGAAAATTGACCAAAAAAAACAAAAAAAACCACTAAAAATCATCAAAGTTGCGTAGAAATTTGACGAACATGGGTTAAAAATATAGAAAATTGATGAAAAATCACGAAAAAGTTTATGAAAATTATTGAAATTAGGTTAATAGCACAGAAAATTGATAAAAAAATCATAATACAATGTTGAAAAGTAAGCGAAAACTGACTGAAAATATTTAAAAAATCATTAAAAATACGAGAAAATATGAAAAACAAAAACTTAAAAATTATTGATAATTGGGTAAAGAATTAACAAAAATAGGTTAAAATTAGAAAAAATTGATCAAAATTCCCCCCAAAAAATTGAAAAATACCTGGAAATTGACCTAAAATATGAAGAAAATTGTTAAAAATCGTTAAAATTTGGGTAAAAATTTGCCTGTTTGTGGAAATTTTGTATAATTTTCGATGATTTTGTACCCAAATTTCAATGATTTTTAACAAGTTCCGTTTCCGTCAAATTTTTATCCTTTTTTCGATGATTTTTAATGACTTTTTTCAGATTTTTGGCCAATTCTAACAAATTTTCCTCAATTTTTCCTGGGATTTTTGATCAATTTTTGATAATGTTTACCCAACTTTTAAAGATTTTTAACCACTTTTTTCTTATTTTTGGTCAATTTTCAGCTATTTTCCCTGATTTTTGATTGATTTTCTGTATTTTGCAGGGATTTCTATTAATTTTTTACCCTATTTTCACGCGTTTTTCAACATTTTTTCGGGATTTTTGATTAATTTTCAGTGATTTTTAAAGATTTTTGACATAATTTAGGTCAATTTTCACCTGTTTTTCAGCATCTCTTTGAAATTTTCGATCATTTTTCTACATTTTTAACTCGCATTTTCCTTAAATTTTTACCCCATTTTCGACGATTTTTAACAATTTTCTTCATAGCGTAGCAATTTTTAGCTATTTTTCAAAATTTTTTCGTAATTTTTGATAAATTTTCTACGTTTTTTACAAATTTTTGTCTATTTTTTGCCCAATTTTCTATGATTTCTTTTTTCATATTTTTGATCAATTTTCACCCATTTTTCAACATTTTTTTCGTGATTATTCATCAATTTTCTGCATTTTTAGCCTATTTTTGTTAAATTTATACCCAATTTTCACCCATTTTCCAACGTTTTTTCGTGATTTTTGAATTTCTTGCATTTTTAAACCTATTTTCAATGACTTTTGACGATTTTCTCCAAATCAATTTCAGATAAAATTGTGAATTTTTGAAATTTTAGTACTGTTTGAGCTACTGAACACGAATCTGTTGCCAGTTTTCTCGAATAAATTTTAAATCAAAAATGAAAAAAGTAATAAAATCTCCAATATTTAACTTTGCACTTTACTTGCTTTAATTGAAATTTTTTAAATTACGAAAAAGAAACGAAATGAAGTGAAAATTGGGTAAGTGACAGATAAACAGGTAATTTGGAATATGGTTACGGAGAAAAATTTTTTTACCAACAAAGGATCATTTCACGATCGAAAAACATTGTGAAAAAAATGGTTTTTCAAATTTTTCAAAATGCTGGCCTATTTTTTTAATTCTGAAAAAAATACCGTTTGAATACAGAAACTAGATACATAAAATAGCATTTTTTTAGAATTGCCTACCTGAAACTTTGGGTAGAAAACTGGATTTGGGGTTTTCAATCATATGTTTCGGCTAGAAAAAAATTGTCGAAAATTTTTTTCAAATCAGCTATCAATACGCTTTGGTATAATGTACCATTTACGCTAGTTTGAAAGAAAATCGGTTGAAATTTGGTCAAAATAAAAATTCTCATTGCCGAGGCTAAAAAAAGTAACATTTTGGCCCATAACAAGGGATAGGAAAGGGATAGCGGGCCAAAATTTTTACCACGATGTTTTCAGACCATAAGAACCAAATTCCATCGGTTAGTTTCAAAACAACAAAAACATACCGACAACAGTTTCAACAAAATGTGAATAAATGGGAGAACGTGATATTGATTCCAATCGTTTTAGCTGCCTTGAAGTAGTTACGTAGAATCTCTAAATTAAAAAGAAACAAAAACAAAAAAAAATCAAAAAAATTGTTACTCATAGCAACAGTTTTTAATCAGTATGAGTACAACTTACTTGTACAAAATAATACACAGCACTAATGGGTAAAATCACGGCGGCGAAAGCTGGAGTAGTATAACTAATGATGAACAGGGTGCAAATCACCTGTAAAAAAAAAAAAGTTACTGTCGTGTAATTCTACGAAAAAGAAAATAGCTACTTTTGCATAATGCTCAGTAAATATTGAAATCGTAAAAATATACTGACATCGCCAAAACAAAAAATAAAATCACTAATTTGGTCCGGAAGCGTATTATCCAGAACATCGATATCTTTTGAAAACCTTGATAAAATTCGTCCAATCGGCGTCACGTCCATAAATGAAAGTGGCAGTCGAAATATATTCTTTAACATGAAATTATGCAACAGTTTGGCACTTTTCCAACATCCCAGACGAATGGCGATATCTGCGAAAAACTCTGCACCTCCTGTAAAAAAAAATTATTATATTTACGTATTCCAAGAATAAGGTATATAATTTTACGTTGATACCTTTACATAATCCCAACACAGCGTAAACTGATAAATAAAGATCTCTCTTATCAGCATCTTGAATACCGTCAACAGTAGTAGCATTTGTATCGCTGGACCATTTAGATAGCCACATATTCGAAGCTACCGAAAGTACTTGGATTAAGAAATTCATGCATATTATCACAAACGTTAGGAAAAATCCGACTGAGCGCAAATAGTAAGCGTACACTTGCCATTTTATCTAGAACAAATAAATCCGCATTCAAATTAACGCCAATAAAACCCTACAGATAAGTAAACTAGCGTAGAATATTAAAAAGCGAAGCGTCGGAGTCGATTGGAAAATTAAAACTGGCCGAGGGGGAATTCATTATTCAACAATGTACCAACATTTCCTGTTTGAGCATGTTCGACTTCAATTAATTTCTCACCAGTAACATCTTCTTCTACAGGTTTACGTTTCTTGAATGAATCCTCAGTTTCATTGGTAGCTGATCTTTGTCTATTAAAAAAAAAAAATCGATTATATTATCGCAAAGCTCTACCGATACTTCATATCGTATCGAAAAATATTCTCACGAATACCTAACATATGATACGACCGAATCACTCTCGCTGTTTTTCGATTTCTGTCTAACGAGTCGTTCATTCGCTACTTTTTCCTCTCCCAAAATTTCTTTCAACTTATCAAAATCTGCAACATATTAAAAAAAAATAATTAGACATAAAAGTCCGGTGAATTTGAAAAATTTCTCATTACGAACCTTCCTCGGATTCTGTACTTTCTAACAGATAGGTATCCAGAAATTCGGAGAAATCTCCTTTATTATCTAGTAATTCTTGAAACGAACCGGATTCGGAAATTGAGCCATTTTTTACAACAACGATGAAATCAACTTGAGATAAATAAGTTACGCTGTGAGTCACTAAGATACGAGTCTGTAAATAAAATTAACACGTAGTACAAAATTTCTCATCTATAAATTAAATCAAATAAAATCTATCGATCGTGACATAAAATAACCTTATTTTTTAATAATCCCTTCGGACCGATAACGTGTTCGAATATATGTTTACCAACGTGCGAGTCTACAGCACTCAAAGGATCATCTAACAGATAAATATCGGCTCCAAAATACACTGCTCTGGCTAAACTGATTCTTTGCTTTTGACCTCCGCTCAAATTTATACCCTGAAACAAAAAATAGCGCAAGTTTTTCAGGTTATAACTCGATCAAAATTCGCGGAAAGCGGAAATTTCGTATTTTGGTTCTGCGAAGTCTTCTCTAAAATCCATGCATGTTTTGCCTTGGGGGGGGGGAGTGGTTGTTTTTTGAGCAATTACTCCCCAAATCTCACACTTACGAAAAAAATGTCGGAACAAAAATCGCAGAGTATTAAAAAAAAACATTTTTACCTCTTTGACTTTTTTCCCCAGCAGGTGGTGGGGAGGAGCTAGGGCGTTCAGAAAAAAATCATTTCTGAAATCCCCTAATGAAACGAATAATTCTCAAAAATTTGCTTAATTCAATTTCTGCAGCATTTTTCTTACGTAAAATAAGAAAAATGTTGGACCGTTTCCTTCACTTATTGGGGCGGAGAGGAGAGGCTGCCGTTCAAAAAGTTGGAACTTTCTCAAGGAATAAGTCACATATATTTCAACGAGAATTTTCAAGGGCTACTTTTTTTCTTTTCGCCATAGCTCCGTCCCATGATCACCTAAGAAAAAAGTAAAAAAACTAAAAATTTTGTTTTTTAACATTCTGCAACGTTAGTCTGAACCAATTTTTTGAATTTTTTAGCATAACGGAGTTATCCCTTGAGAAATTTGCAACTTTTTTAAGGACGCCCCCCTCCACATTGAGAAAAGGGGAATGGTAGTCGGATGTTCTATGCAAGAAAAATTCTACTAAAAGTGAACTAAGCAAATTTTTGAGAATTATTCGTTCAAATTAGAGATTTTCAAAGTTTTTTTTTTTTCTGAACACCCTAATAACTCCTCCTCACGACCTTAAAGGGGAAAAAAATCAAAGAAGTAAAAACGTTTGTTTTTTAATGATCTGCAATTTTTGTTTCAACATTTTTTGCCTAGGTGCGTTATTTAGGAAGTAATTGTCAAAAAACAAAATTTTTCACTATTTTGCCCCCCCCCCCACCCAGCAAAAAGGGGACAAAATATGCATGGAATTTAAGAGAGTTCAAGAATATTGAAATACGTATTTCATAATATCTATATATAGGAAATTTTCGCTTTGCTTGAATTTTGATCGGGTTTGAGATATTTTTGAGCTAAAATGACTGTACTAGCAGTATAAAAATTAAATAATATTTACCTTTTCCCCGATTTCTGTTAAATCTCCGCCGGGTAATACTTCTAAGTCGGGCTTTAAGGCACAAGCTTCTAAGACTTCGTCGTAATACAACTTATTTGCAGCTTCTTCAAATGTAATGTTATCTCTTAAAGTGGCATTCTGAATCCACGCTTGTTGAGGGACGTAAGCTATACTACCCTACGCAACGCAGCAATATTCCATTGTAAAAATTTAAAAATACAGCATGAGTAAATTTCAAGGAGAAAAATAACACCTTACATTGGTATTCACAACGCCAGATAATTTATACATTTCACCAAGAAATGCTGAAATTAATGAACTTTTTCCTGAACCGACTGGTCCAACTACAGCTACTAAAGCTCCAGGATTTATTTTAATATTTATATTATGTAGAATAGGTAATCCCTTATCACCTTCCCATGAAAATGAACCATTTTCAATAACTAAAGCTTCAGCTAAAAATTGTACAGAAATTATCATCGATATTATTTGGTCGAAAACTATATAAATTGGTACACTTGGAAACTTACATCTAATTTCGTGGCTAACGTCACCGAAACTTAAATCTTCTGAATTAAGAAATTTATTTATCCTTTTGATGGAAACACCGCTCTGTAAAATTAGCATTCGAAGTTGATAATTAACAATTTGTTCATGAAAAATAAAACTATAGATGGGAAAAAATTACCTGTACTAAGTGAGATACCATCATTGGAAATAATAATAATGGTAACCTTAATATATTAAACAACGATAACGATACAAAAGCAATTTTCGCATCCAGTATATTCTTTTCGCTCGATAATACAAACACAGCAAAAGTAACTAATGATACCTGTTTTATAAAATTCACATTAGAAATTATCTATAATTTTTTAGCAAGCTATTCGGTTTTGCTAATAAATGCTTCAATTACCAAAAATGTAGTACAAGCCCAAATAAATGATGTAGCACCGCTCCAGTAAGCTTGCTTCTTCATCAATTTTACTTCTTTATTTCGGACGGATAACACTTGTTTTTCGAAACTAGGTTCCCAAGCGTATAATTTCAAAACCTAAAATGAACAAATACAAATAATTTACATATTTCAAAAAATTGAAGAAAAAACACATCCAGGATCTATACTAAATCTGCATACCAAATTTTACCTTTCCAACTCAATTTGAAGGGGAATTATGCGAGGAATGAAGTCAATGAACTCAAAAAATGACGAAAACCGAGCAAAATGCTACATTTTCGGGGCTGTAAGGGGGCGTAATGAGGTTGAATATTCGAAATCTTCAAAAAGCACTTCCAGGACCTATACTAAATCTACATACCAAATTTTAACTTCCTAGCTCAATTTTAAGGGGAGATGGAGGCGGATTAGCTCTTTTTCAAGGTCAAAAAGAGGGAAAACTCTCATATCTCCCTTCCTAATTGACTTGGGAGACAGATTTTTCGATATGTTATACAACTTTGAGTTGTCTATCTATTGGCTAAAAAAAGAACAATTTTTGCAATTTTAGGCCTCCCAGCACCCTCTCCTCCAAAATTTAGACACGACTGAATTTCGACCTGAGATCATTCCTAATCCAGAATATCGAATCCGTAGCCAATTGAAGCCTATTCCCCGAATTTGATCGATTTTGGTCAGCATCAAGCTTAGCAAATGATTTTTAGTTTCGGTAAAAAAAAATAAAAATAAAGATCTGGCACGGCAATGGTCTTCTAAGACCCCCAAAGCGGATTTCGTTTATATTCCCCTCCCCCTTGTCCGCTATAGGTCGATAGATGGTAATAGTCCGGTTTTTATTAATAATATAACATAGAAAATCAGGCTAAAAAGAAACAATATAATTGTATGTACTTTGAATCCGGAAAGTATTTCGTTCATTAATTTCACTCGATTATCTTTAGTTTTCATTTGGTTAAACTGTAATGTTTTTAGATTAGAAGCAACATATCCGTTGATTAAGATCGAAAGCACCATGACACCGAGACCGGCCAATATACTGGGTCCTGGAATTTGTAATATATTTTTTTTTAACGCATAAATAAAATAAGAATACGAATTGAAGCGAAAAATAGATTACCAAGAATTTGCCATAAGAGAAATAATGCCAATACAACTTGCATAGGAGTTGTAAACAACAAGTACAAATACGCCATTAAATCAACGAAACGTTCAGCATCAACTGACATCAAATTCACTGTCTCTCCCATTGTAAAATCTTTTCTTGCTCCATTAGATATTCGTAATGCCTGAAACATATTTAATGTAATTTTTTTTTTCGTAAAAAAAAAATAACCGATGATTAACTGACCTTTTTATAGATCACAGAAATTAAACACGTTCGTATTTGAAGTCCTACGATATACATTTGGTGTAAGTATTGCGCAGAGAATAGGCTTTGAATGAAAGCAACCAAAAATAACAATATAGCGTACAAGTATCCTTTCCAAATGGGTTGTTCGCTATCGATGAAGTCGATTAATAAGCTATCAAAATAGAAGGATAACGTTTTGAATACATGAGAAATTTATAAAATAAATTAGGTAGTTAAATAAGTACGTAATTGAAGTTTAATTTTTACCTTAATATTTGAGGACTAACAAAAGCCAATATGTCGAGAAAAACTTTCAACATTGTTCCAACCATAAAAGTAGTACCAAAAGTTCGTAATAGAGCAGGAAAAATTGATGCGTAAGTGGTACTTTTTTCACTGCTAAATTCAATTCCACTGATACCACCGCCCCCATTCCTAAGCAGCTCGCCATTCTCTCGTTTAACTTTAATTTGACTGCTAGGAGCTCTGAAACAATAGAAAATGAATTGAACAATCATTGATATTGAAGTGAAATTTTCAAATTGTCACTAAATAAAAAAAAAAAAGTTAGCTCGATGAATTAATGTTGAATTGGTATATATATTATGATTACTTTTTATATCGTTCTAACGTTTCGTTCCAGTATTTTTCAAATGTAGGAACGATACTGGCAGACGATATGGCATAATCTAGATTCCATAAATCTTCATTCTGTAACGGTTTCTTGTATCCCTTCCAAGTCAAAGGATCAAACCAAGCAAATAACAATCGAGATAAACACGATGACTGATTTTTGGGGCATACATTCTACACAAAATTCATCGTAAAAATCAGTTTAAATATATTTTCTCTAAGATTGTATCTATTCTAACAGATGAAAATTTGACAAAAATGGTGCTCTTCATATTTTGACCAAAATCTACTAACTTTATCAATACGATATGTTACAAATTGGGGACGTGAATCGGCGAAACAATTCAATACAAATAACATCACCACAACAGGGTAGTAAATTATGTATGAAGCGAATTCCATCGTATCGGGTGTTCCCTTCTGTAAAAATTCCACATTATAAGGTGTACGAAAAATAACACTCGCTGAATGCTGTACGAATAAACATTACAATTCTGTAATTATCTTACCCATCTTAATCGGAATTCTGTTCGATACTGAGGTATTCCACATATGACCAGCAGTAATGAGTAAACGAATAGTACAGATGAAGATCTTATACCACATTTCACATTGGCATAAGTTAATCCGAAAAATAATATCTAGAAAATTATACGTAGATTGTAAATGTCGAAAATTTAGTAAAATATATTTATATGTACGGAAATGGAATATAAACAAAATAATAAACTAGCTACTCACACAAGTAAAGAATTTAATCAAAGGTGAATAAAAATCAACCGGAAAATATGAATTATCGAGAAACGTACAATGGACAATATCAGTAAGTGCAAGGGTTGCCAAAATAGCTATAGATATCTGTAAAATAAAATAATTTCAAGGACATAATTAACATCACAAAAACAAATTATACAAAATGATAGTTGAACGTATTTGTTTCGCTAATAATTACTAAAATGCTACTCATTTCATTAAAAATTCGTAATATTGTGGTCATGGTCTTAGATCTACATGAAAGACGACATGTTCGAGGTTAATAGCTTGATAATTCTCATGATGCGTAATCGTATATTTAATGCTGTCGTCAGCAGAACAGCATCCATGCTACATTATGTAGGTAGAGATAGGTACATTTATTTTGTCACATGGTAATTCGCACGCGATACTTTCAAATAAATTGAACGACCAAGTAAAGAGTATTTATATGATTAATGATCATGTTGAAATAAAAAATTATAATTACCAGTTTCGCAACATTATACAAATTCAAAGGTATGTCGAATGATTTGGAATGACGAAGATAATATATTTCCAAAGGAAGAAATATCCACAAAAACACACATGGAATCCAGACGAGTACAGTTTTTTCAAAGCATATGGTTAAATCAGGATCGTCGGTGTCCCAAATAACTTTTGAGTCCTAGAATGATAAATGAATGTAAAGTAGGTATACAAACACATGTATAAATATAAAAAGTATTATTTTTTTTCAAATCAAAATAGAACACATGAAAACTATAATTGTTCATCACACGCCTTTTATGTATTAAGCAATTAACGTATTTTCAAGAAACTCCCGTGGATCGACTATCACAATTTAGATCACACAAAATGTTTTTTAAAACGGTTACCAACATAAAACTATCCATACTTACCCAAAAGCTCGAACCACAAAATTCATCCATCGCGTTATAAAAATGATTAACATGTTAAGTTAATCTTCAAGATATTAAATTTACATACTTAGTACTATGCTTGTATGAACAACAGAAAGATATAAATGAATGAACCTAATTTCTCACTAAAGCGGCGTGTCTTCTCATGGAGATAAGAGATTGCTTCGAATTGCGACATTACATAATTAATTAATTACACGTTACATAAGAAAATTATGATATGCACGTTATACCTAATAATAATAATCCAGTAATTATTTTCTCCTATGATAACACGATGTAACACGTGATAACGGGTGATAACATGAGATTTTTGCGGTACTACTCAAAGAGCACAGGAATGACAATAGATATAGTGAAAGGTTTGAAAATTTTTAATAATAATTTTCAAACATAAAGTGTTGTCTGTTAAAGTAAAAATAACTCCTAATTTATTTTCATCCATCTTTCGAGTTATACATGAACTGTCAAAGTATAAAACGAAATATGAAAAATGCCTTACTTGGTATTCCCTCGGGCCTATACACAGGTTAATTTCGACCACTCGACTGACCTAACATAAAGGGCAATGTTCAACTTACTAAAACATTATGAAAAGTTGATAATACATTCGATGACTAATCTTCAAACTGTTTCAATCACTCCTGATTCATTATAAAAGAAAAATTTACCGGCAAATACCATAGAACTATAAGTTAGTTTCTAGTTACTCCGGATTCTATTTTTGTCTGTGTATTCAAAATGTTACAAATATTTCTTTTGAAATTTTGTTTACTGCAACATTAATCTTGATCACTAACATTTTACATGATCGCCAAAGTTTAGAGAAGAATAATTTTTTACGAGTGATAAGGGTACCTTGACTCTTCTAGTTTTACTACTAAAACTGATCAACGCAGATTAACAATAACAATAATTTCGCCAACGATATTATTCGTAAATTCATACAGTATTAAATCATAGAAACAAACGTATAAAAATGTTCATTACAAAAATTACATCATCATAAATTCATGATACATTGGAACTTCGAATAATAATACAAAGTATGTACAAAACAGGACATATGCCTAGTCACCTGCATAACGTAAAATGAAGGTAGTACGGCGTTGAATCCCTTAATTAATTAGCCCTTTCCAAATTGAAATTAAAATCACGTAGTTTCACTTTTCACTGTAATCGTTTTATCAGATTCTTCAGAATCTTGGTCGATATCTTCGTAAACACTGCACGGCATCACATCGGTAATATATTCGCATCCCGAATTCTGTTCTATTTTCTTCAATTTATTACGTAATTTAACAGTTTCGTTGAATAAAGCTCGATTTCTTTGTCTTAATTTGATGTTTTCTTGTAATCTTTTCTCGTAAAGTTTTTTATGCTTTTCGCATTCGGTTTTTAACGCTTTATTTTTCAACTTGAGCTCTTCGTTTTCGGTGAAAAATTTTTGATACGTTGATACTAACGTTTCGTACGCGATACGAGCATCTCTACTTGATTTCTTTGTGTCTTCTTCCGAAGAAGATGGTCGTTCAGATTTTATATTGATGTTTAAATTAGATGGCGATTTATCATTGGTTGATTCATCAACGGTGCTAGAGATACCGGTGGTTGAGCTGGAAGAATCGTTCAATATTTCTTGTTCTTCGACCATTTCTATTTCGTCCATAGGAATATTCTCAATTTCATTACATAATGTTTCGATTCTGCACATATTATCATACATCGTCAGTATACAAAACTTTAACAAATTTAGTCATGATGTTTGAAGAGCAATACGATTACGAACTTGACTTCGGTTTCAGCAAAAGGTGGTAAATATTTCGTAGGAACTGCATTTGTTTTAAGTTTACGAGAATTTGTCGGCGAATAGTTCAACATCCTTTGTATAAGCGGTTTTTCGAAAGCTTCCTCCGGGAAATGCTTCGAACATATTCGAGCTATAAATAATAAACATTGGTTAAATTATCGCCTACTTACCAGCACTGATCAAAGTGTTTACTTTGATCATAGAATTGATATTTTTCCGGCACTTACCATTATTTTCATTGAACTTGTACGGTTTTTTACAGGCTGAAATCCATTTGAGACGAGTATCTAAATTTCTAGGGAAGCTAAATAATTTTAACTGTCGTTCTTTAGCATTTGACGACGAAGTCTTGCAGCCGTTGATCGAGCAGTTCGGCATCTCGATATGATTCCTAATTCAACGAATGTTTACATTATATCACAGAGGAGTAAAATGCATTATTTAGATTATAAAAACCTAAACGGCAAGCAAAAATTCCAAAAATAGCTATATTTCATAAAAAGTTAGAAAAATTTTACGTTAAAACACAATGTTGAAAGATGAAATATAATTAAAAATTAGATAATGGAAATACGATTATCACTAACATGCTTGTAAACATTTTTAGTTTAGATATTATTTCTGTAGAGTGCGCAATATGTGGTTCGACTTTTCCTGGTAATTTTTTTAAAAATGACCGTTCTTTCTGCTAAATTATAGCTAATTACTTTTGGAAATTAATTTTGTTATTATTATTATTTAATTTTTATCAATTATAATTTTACATAAGTCATCATACAATGTTACGAATGAAAATTTAAATAGAAGATCAAGATGCATTCATGGAATTTTGCTGATAAAAGCATTGAAAGAAGACACTCGATTCACTTCTAGTTTTAGAGACTTTTAGAATAAAAATTAAAAAATAATAATAATTAAAAATTGCCTTTAGTATCTTTGATTGGATAATCATGATCTTCCAAAGTATTCATCTTAAGATCTCATCTTTCAGATTATTTAAGATTGGTTTCACATTTTATAATGATGATACTCAGGGATAGAAAAAGAATACGAAGAACAGAGAACCAAAAACATAAAGAATATGCCGAATATGAGAATTTACGGAACAAGAACGAAAAAAAGAACAATAAAATTGAGTGATTGAAGAACGAGAACAATGAAAGCAATTTTACCAGTTTTGAAGAATAAAAAACAACCTTATTGAAAATTCATTTTAAAGTACAAGAACAAGAATAATAACTATTTTCCTTTCTTTTTACCGTTTTTTCTTTTTTTTTTAAATTTCAGCTGATATTTAATACATTACACTTCCTTAAACATACCAATCTTTTCCAAAAAATGTAATCTCCTCCCTATCTAATCCCGTGCCTCTGGCCTAGCGGCAGTACACGGCACGTGAAAACACAGGTAACACAGGTAATCTTCATCTTTGGGGCTAAACAAAAATTTTCATAAGCGAAATATGATTCAGAAATAAATCTTACTTACACGTATGTAAATAAATGTTTTAAAAGTAATGTATGTGATTGCAAAATATTCAGCATAAAGTTCAAGGCAAACTTTCTGAGAATTGTAAAAATTAAGTCGGAAAGTTAAATAGATTATATCGTCGATAAACCCAATCAACAAGATTATCACAAAACTGCTTGAAACATAAGGGCAAATACCTAACTCTTCAAATTTATATCAGAATAAATCTAGCGTACTTATCTTTCTAAAAGAGTTTGTTGAGTCACTGTTTCGTGTAAATTTTTCTCGTAGGTGCAATTCTTTCGAGAAAAATCGTCTTTTTCCCAGAGCATAGTATGCCGAATTTATTGTAATAAAAAGGTGTAAATATTCGAAATGAAAATAATAATTTCCGTTTGTACATTTTTACTTCTATTTCAAATCTCTGCACAATTCCTGGTGAGTACGTGAGCCACATAAACATACCTATGTTAAATAAAAGTATCCATACGCTGGTGTTTTTTACGTAAATGTTTAACGTCGAATTTTCTGTATAAATTAAGACTACGTCTGAAGAAAACAGGGATGATTACGATCAAAGTAGCAGTGCCGATCATAGTAGCAGTTGTTACTGTAGTAGCAGTAACAGTGAAAGCAGTAGCGACGAAAATCGACCTTTAAAATTTGGCTTGGCCGAACTCAAACAACTGAACAATTCGCAAAGAAAACAATTTGTACAAAAATTTCTTCTGCATTTAATGGCTGTGGCAGAATTACATGCTGAAGAGCGTATCGTGACACTGGCAATGCGACATCTTCTACCAGATTTATCTAAATCAAAAATGAATCATACCTTAACGTGGCAAAACTTACTCCTCACTGTCATCGACGGAGAAAAAGTACTACAACAGATTTTGGAGCAAAAGAAAAATCTTACTGTAAGTATTTCACTCTAATCAAACTTAAATAGAACGAAAGAAAAACAATTCAAAATGATTTTTCGAATGAAAAATAAAACAGGGCCCTGAAAAACAATCCGAAGAACCAAACATTTTGAAATTTTTTGAAAACGCTTGGGAAACGATTGAGTTGAAAAAATACCAGGAAGCGATGTCAATTTTTCAAAAAATCAACGAAGAAATCTTAACTTTGGGCCGAAGATTGACACCCACGTTTAAAGAACAACGTAAAGCTGTTATTACAATAAATAAGTTGATCGATGAACGAGCACGTAAAGTTGATGAAGAAAGCCGAGAAATCCGCGAAAAACTTGTAAGTTAATTTCACTCGTAATAATCATAGAAAAACTCATTCGCGTATTATTTAAATGGAGTAGACATCAGGTATCGCAAGGCTCTACATAAACCAACGAATCAGATCAAATTATACCACTTTTTTCCAAAAAAAAATATAAAAATATAAATTAAAAATTAAAAATCTAAAAGTGGGATTGAGCAAATGGTTCTGAAAAAAAAATTAGAAGATAATTTAAATACCATAAATATCCATGTAAAATCTAAAATAACGAATCATGTCGAAAGAAAATTTAAATATTTGATAGCAACGTAGCTGTTTATCTTCTGCATCTCTCTAAAAAACTCAAAATTTAATTAATAACAAGCCTCCATTCATCCTCCAACATGATTTTCTTTTCGATAATATTATACCGAACTTTTTTTTATTAATTAATGGCTAAAAATATTTGAACTTTGAGTCTTAGGTGGATATTTTGATCTCAAAAAAGGGCGACCTGTTCCCATTACCTGATCATTCTCTTTTCAATCAACCGATCTAATTTTTAACCTGATTTTCTATATCATATTATCAATGAAAACCAGGCTATTACGGTCTATCGATCTAAGGCGGTTGAGGTGGAGGGGAGATATTAGCAAAGTCCATTTTGGGGTTCTAGAACATCATTACGACCATTTTACGCAATATCTGGTTCTTATTTTTATTTTATCATTATTATTTTTTTTATCAAAATTTAAAATAATTTGCTCAGCTCGATACCGACCAAAATCAATCAAATTTTGGAAAATGGCTTAGATTGACGGCGGATTTGATATCCTGGAGTGGGATTGATCCTCCCATGTCAAAATTCAGTTACGCTCAAATTTGGGGAAGCAGGTGCTGAAGGGTCAAAGTCGCAAACAAGTTCATTTTTAAGCCGATAGATAGATAATCCAGAGGCGTCTAACATATCCAAAAATAAGCCTCCTAGGTCAATTAGGAGGGAAAATATGAGACGTTTTCCTCTTTTTGACCTTGAAAAAAAACTAATCCTCCTCCATCCATCTCGCCTTCAAATTGAGTTAGGAAGTTGAAATTTGGTACGTCCTAGTTGCGCCTTTTGAGAGTTTCGACCTTTCAGCTCAAAATGCAAAAAATTAACGTTTATTTGAATTTTTTTTTTTTCAAAATTTTTACATTTTTTGATGTGTAACATGAACACAAAATCAAAAATCATTTGCACAGCTTCGATACCGACAAACATCAATCAAATTTGGGCATTAGGCTTGGATTGGCGACGGATTTAATACTTTTGAGTGGAAATGACCAGGGGTCGAAATTCAGTTATGCACAAATCAGGGGGTGGACGCTGAGGGAAGAAATTTGCAAAATTGTTCCTTTTTACACCAATTGATAGAAAATCAAAAGTTGCATAACATATCCAAAAATCAGTTTCCTAGGCCAATTAAGAGGGGAGGTATGAGGGTTTTTCTGCTTTTTGACATTGAACAAGGACTATTCCTCCCCTATCTCCCCTTTAAATTGAGTTATGAAGTTGAAATTTGGTATGTAGATTTAGTATAGGTCCTAGATGTGCTGCGAGGGGGGAGGAGCTCTCGACTTTTCACCCTCATTGGGCTTAGTTTTTCTTATTTTTGAGTTTGTTCTTGGCCTAAATTCCCTCAAAATTGAGTTGGGGGTGAAGAACGTGCTTTTTGGGAGTTTCGACTTTTCAGCCTCATTGCTCCTCCTCATAACCCCAAAAAAGTTCTTTTTTGGTCAGTTTTTCTTATTTTTAAGGGGTTTGTTCCTCGCAATCCTTGTCTACGATAAAATTCGTTACAATGAAAAAATAAAAATTACTACCACGTTGTTATTAATATTTGCAGCAAGGTATGCCGGCTCCGCCATTTGGAAATGCTTCCACCTCATCCACAACATTCGCACCTTGGTTAATCAACGCCGAAGATATTGCGAGCATTAAAAAACAATACGAAGAAATGATTAATGTAATTCCAGATGCCAACCATCCCGAAGCAATTAAATTGAAGAAACTTCTAAAAGACGAAGGAATGACGATCCCTTATTTTTGTAAAACTCTGGCCGAGATGCAGAATATGGTTAGCAAATTCCATGGATGTGTGTTGAGGGAGGATGACATCGGTAAAAATATTCTAAAGGATACTCTAAAACAACCCGACTTCAAGAAATGCTGGAATCTTTTCCAAGAATGCGCGTTGAATTTAATGCCAGGCGATGGCGAAATGAAAGATCATCTTCGTAAACAAGCGAACACTTTCTTATTCGATTCTAGTAAAATAATTGTTTAGATTGGATGAAAATTAGTCAAGTATACGCGATTTCTTAGAAGAAAAGTAAAATAATGCTCGATGTGTTAATTAAGTATAAGGTAGACCTAATGAAAATTTGTAAATAATTACAATTAGTTGGTGTGATTTTATTGTAAATTTTATGAGTGGTTATTTACCTACCTATCTTGTAATACAATATTCTTTACGTTTTGTGAAATATTTGATGGTCCTTAAGCACACCATAGTAGAAGATTAAAATTTTTGGCGTCATAATTTTAGTAAAAAATTGATTTGAAATTAAAATAAGATGACTTAAACATAACATAAAATTTAATTTTGCTTTTTTTTATTTTATTATTTTTTTTTTTGCAACTCTTATATCTACGTTTTCGTGCACTCGTTCGATTATAATTCACAAAAACAAAGGAACTAAATATTTTCCATACTCATGGATCAGCTTTGCGATCATAAAAAGATCTAATAAAGAACTCAAAAAGGACATGTAATAAATTTCGAATGATTTTATTGCATCCTTTTTGGGTTTAATACTTTATAACTTGAAAAATAAGAGTGATAGGGACCTGAAGAAGAGAACCATTTTGAAAGAACAAACTTAGGGCTATACTCTTGATGCATAATATTGGCATGTTACTTCAAAATTTTTTGAAATATTTCGGAAAAAAAATTTTGCAAGATTTTTTTGTACATGTTTTTTTCAATTAAAATTCGCCTAAATTACAAACTGAAAAAAAAAAAACAGATAAGAGATGCATCTAAACTTTATTCAACTTAAATTTTCTCCACCAACTTTCGCTCTCATAAAGTCGAAGAACGAAGATTATTCATAAATATTTATTATACAGAGAAATGAATTAAAAAAAAATTCTTATTACCTATAAAATTATCACATGAACAGATCTGAATAAAATAGAATTTTATACATTAAATTGTTGGAACATGTCCAGAAATTTTAGAGATCCGTTACCCAATTCTTTTTGCATGTGCAGGTAAATGTAAGTATAATGTACGATTAGAATGGGGATTTTTTTCATAAAGAGATTCGTATTTCAACGGATGACGAAATTCCTTGGTGATCTGCCAGAGATGGACAGACTCGCGACAAAAGAATCGGATTATTTGACTGCAATTCGGGGTTTATGAAAATTAAATCTTTGATTTTCGAGTCCTCTGCAACTCTCAAACAAAATAATTTGAGTCTAATTTGTGGTTTCCAGCTCACTTTGCGATTTTTGATTCTTTTCTCAAATATTATAGCAAATACCAACTGCTATGGACAGAAGTGCTGGTATATATCGATTCCTTTTTCTTCAAATTGAAATAAAGGGTACTACCTACAAGGGTGGGCCAAATTTCGTTTTTTTTTTTTTTTTTTTTTTTTTTTTT
>FIZR01018520.1:55966-156137 GCA_900060175.1 Ferrisia virgata
AATTTTTTTTTTTTTTTTTTTTTTTTTTTTTTTGGAAATATGGGAACGGCGGGGACACAATAGTTGCAAAATAACCTCAAAAGCATATGGTAAAAATTTCTGCCCCCTATAACTCAATTCTTTAAACTTGCAAAACTCGCTTAAAATTCGAAAATTTGCAAAAAAAATTCAAAAAATTTAATAAAAAATTTACTTGAAAATTTTTTGCAAAAATAGAATTATTATACATCATAAAATTCAAAATAAACACTGGTGACGAGTTTCCATCATTCCCCCTTTTTTCATGGGTTTTTAAAAACTGTCACTTTTTTACGTTTTTACACGATTTTTTGGAAAACTATGAAGGAATTTTTAACCCCCCCCCCCCTGAAATGGATTTAGGACATCGACGTTAGGTGATTAACTGATTAAGCGCAAAATTCAAATTTTATCCCTCAATTTTTCAGAGGTGCTCAAACAATGGACTTTTTAAGTTTTTTTCAAGCATTTTTTCACATTAGAAATTTTTTTCAGTAAATTCTGAGTGAAATAGACCTAGTACACTTACTTTCGTCTGTTTAAAATCTGTTTTCCTCACTTTTACCTCATTCGTTGGTTCTGAATTGGTATTTCAGCACAAACAAAAATGCAGTATAAATGGTTCAAATAAAGAAAAAAAAATGAAAAATTGCCTTTGAAAGTTTAAAATGGATGAAATATGTCTCCTGAGGTGAAATTTTTTTCGAAAAATCATGGATGCTGAGGGGCTAAAATCGCAAAAATTACTCCTTTTGAGCCGATCGATAGGTAATCCAAATTTGTATAATAAATCCGAAAATCGGCCTGCTAGGTCAATTAGGAGGGCAGATATGACCTGTTTTCTTCTTTTTGACCTTGAAAAAGGACTTTTCCTCCTCTATCTCCCTCCAAATCGAGCTGGAAAGTTGAAATTTGATATGTGGACTTGGTAGGGGCTGTAGATATGTTGATTTAGCAGTGCAGGTCCTTGATGTGATTTTTGGTGGTGTCGACTGTTTAGTTTCATCGCACTCTCCCTACTCTTCCCTGAATAGGAAAAAAGCATCGCGAAGGGGGCGACACTTTTTAGCCTGACTTTCTTTATCATGTTGTCAATGAAAACCAAGCTATTACGGTGTATCGACTAAAGGCGGATGAGGGAGGAATATCAATAAAATCCGTTTTAGGGTCCTAGAAGACCATTAAAACAATTTTTAGCCATGTCAGATATTTATCTCCCTCCCCACCCTTGCTCCAATTCGGTCAATCGGCTTAGTTTGGCGGTGGATTGAATATATATGAGTGGGGATCATCTTGAGTCAAAATTCCGTTTTGCCCTATTTTGGGAAAGCAGGTGTTGAGGAACCACAAACGCAAAAATTGCCCTTTTTTAGGACAATTCAGAGAAAATCAAAAGTCGCATAACATATTCAAAAATCAACTTCCTGAGTCAATTAGGAGGAGAGATATGGGAGTTTCTCCCTTTTTGACCCTGAAAAAGGGCTGTTCCTCCTTCAATCTCCCTACCAAATTCAGCTGGGTATTTGATATTTGGTATGTGCATTCAGTGGGGGCCCGACATATGCCTTTTCGGCGGTTCCGACTATTTAGCCCCGTTGCACTCTCCATAACTCCAAAAAAATTGTTTTTTGATCAGGTTTTCTCATTTTTCTCATTTTTTGAATTTGTTTCTCACATAACTCCCCTCCAAATTGAGCTAGGGAGATTGAAATTTGGTATGTACATATAGTGGGAGCCCTGACTGTGCGTTTTGGGGGGTCTCGACTCTTCCGACCCATTTCACCCCTCCACTGCACCAAATATATGGTTTTTTGATCGTTTTTTCTTATTTTTTGAGTTTGTTCCTCGCATAACTCCCTTCCTAATTGATTCAGAAACTTGAAATTAGGTATGTAAATTTAGTTGAGGACTTAGATGCGTCTTTCGTGGGTCTCAACTTTTCAGTCCCATTTCACCCCTTTAGAGCCCCGAAAATATGGTTATTTGGTCGCCCAACCAAATTGAACTAGGAGCTTGAAATTAGGTACGTAAATTAAGTAGGGGTCTGAGATATGCCATTTGGTGGTCCTGACTTTTCAACCCCATTCCACCCTTTCCACAGCTTCAAATATATGTTTTTTTGGTAGATCGGGCTAGGAAGTTGAAACTAAGTAAGTCCCGTGTGTAGGAATCGTTGATGTGACTTTTGGTGGTTTAGACTTTTTAGCCTCATTGAACTCTGCACGAAAATCAGGCTGAAAAAGCATGCGGCGAAGTGGAGTGGGGTGGTAGAGAGGAATGGTTTCTACGGTGAAAATTTTTTTGGCGTTCACCCCTCACAAATGTTTCATGATAACTTAATTTTCAAAATATTATGGCATAACCAATAAAGATTAATCGGTAATAGCAAAATAAACCGTTAGTTGCGATTTTTAAGAAGAAGAATCCGAATCCGATTCCTCTGTTTCCTCCAGCTCTTTACTGCAACTTCGAATTTCATCATCTCTCAAGTCTCTGGAATTTCTAGAATCTTATCAAAGTCACCAAATTAAATAAAGCTGTTTTCAACTCGAGTGCATCGATTCATCAAGACAAAAACTGATTACATTAACATGTAATAAATATCGGAGAATTACTTATTATTAAAGATCATTCTAGAATCTACTCATTATTCCGTACCTACTTAGAATTAAAAATTTTTTTCTAGCCACCGAGCACTTATCGCCAATCGTATCTCAAACTGAAAACCACGAGCGAAAGTTTCCAAATTGAGCATAAATTTCAAATCATTGATCTAGAATAATTCGGAATTCATTAGTGGATTTTTTCCTCAGTTCAAAAGGTCAGAAATCTTGATTAAAAAAGTTACGAGGTATACAACTATCGATATTATTTTTTCGAACATATCAAAATAAACTAATAATCGCATTCCCAGCCTAGATGCTTATCTACGTATAAATACCGAGCGAACGTTGCCTATTTATTGATGAGATTTTTTAAAATTAGTTTAATTTCGAATACTAATCGAGTAAGAGTAACACGATGATGCCTATACGTTTCAATACGATACGAGTATTTTCCATTTGTACATTTTTGCTTCTATTTCAAACCATAAATTCGCTTTTTATAGTATGTAAAAATTTCAAATTCATATTATTCACCTGTATAAATAGGCCTACTATTATGTACGTGTTTAATAACCTGATAAACATCTCTATTGAATGCTGCAGTTCTCTCTCGAAACTTCAGAAGAAACTGGTAGCAGCAGTGACGAAAGTGAAGAATCGAAGAATATACAGTTATTGAAGGATGTTCAAACACTCAGTCCAAACGAACAACGATCTTTAATGAAAAATTTCCTCGTTCATTTACTAACCATATCACAATTACAAACCGACGAACGTAAACTTGAACGGAATATACTTCAAGATTTAATTAAAATTCCGAATTTCGAACAAGATGCTCTCGTTACGATTAAGAAATTCCGAAAATCTATCGACGATGGACGTAAAGCATTGGATCATGTAATTGAAAAAAGGAAAAACGCATCGGTAAGTATAAAATGGATTGGTTTCAAGGGACGGGGGGAGGGGAGCTGACGGAAATTTTTAATTATTAAAATCGAAAATTTTCACTTTCCCGTCGTCTATTTTAAATGAGAATTTAAATTCGCATAAAATACATCTCGATCATCTTCGTTCTTTGTATTTCGAGGCTGGTTTCATCGACTACTCGATTTATTTCAAATACTAACACCATACGAACGATATATTTTTGTTTTTCGCGTTTTTATTAAAATTATAGAATCCTCAAGATCCCGAAGTAATGAAACACTACGAAAACATGTGGCAGCAAATCGAAATGAAAAAATGCAACGAAGCAAAATCTGCGCTAGATACCGTCGACTCGATATTATCCGGCTTTGCGAAAAGTGTAAAAAATACGGTAGGCGAGCAACTAAAAACCCTTCAAGGTATCCAGGAAATAATCGGCGAACGTAAGAAAAGAGTTGATCACGAAAGCAAAGAGATACGCGAAAAAGTAGTAAGTATTCATTCGAAAGACATCGTTTGTGTAGACGAAAAATATGAGCCAGGTCGTATAAAATCGAAATAATTTTACATTTTTCTTTTCTTATTTATTTAGAAAGCTGTAAAGCAGGCTGTTGAAAGTACTACGACATCGACAACCACGCCAAGTTCCATCTCGACGTTGTTTTTATTCGACGAAAAAGATGTTAAACGTATTCGCGAAATTTACACAATCTGGATGGAAAAATTACCTAAATTGGAGGTGCAACATGGTAAAGATCTACTACGAAGAATTGAAAAAAGCGGAATACCGTTACCATTGTTTTGCAAATCCATCGCTGAAATGCACGTCATTCAAGAAAAGGCCGAACAATGTAATAATAAAGGCGATAAAACTGCTATGGACGTATTGTTAAAAACACTAGAACAACCGATGTATAAAAAATGCGAAGAAATTATAACGCAATCGCCACCTCCATCGATTGAAACAATTGCTGAAGTCATTAGAAGAAATTTTTTTAATAAACCCTAAAACTCTGATTTCGTCAAGTTATTGTTATCATTTTCTTGATTTTTTTTTTATACTTGTAGGCAAATTATTGATTATTTACGAAGAATTTCTAAACCACATAATATTGAGTAAGATAATTCTATAAGCGCCTAGTACTGGTATATTGTTGTGAATGTTTATTCATAATTCATTTTAGGTATCTATTCGAATTAAGTAATAAATTAAATTCTAATTATTAGCGATAATACGTTTTTAACGAGAAAATAAATTCGATAAGATTAGTCTCGATGATAATTTTCCAAATTTCTTCGAAAATGAAAAGAAAAAAATAATAAGCCAGAAATCACTAATTTTTATCTGTTTTCAGAAGTACATAAAATTGCACGTTGCGAGCAAGGTTAAAAATAAGTACATAGATAAGCCTATAAGCTTTAAAATATTGTACCTTTTATACATCGACAAAATAGACGAAAATTCATAAAATCTAACTTAAATTCGTAAGCATATTTGCCAACTGAATATTGAAACTAATCATCGGTATTAATGCATATTAATACATACATAAAATAAGAACCAAACAAATAACTAAAAATGTAGTTTTTCCTGTATCATTTTTTTTTTGTTTACCTTAAATTAATATTCAGCGAGTAAAATTACTCTATTTGGACACTAATTATGTTTATTTTGTGCAAATTTTCGAAATTTAATTTTTTTGCCTCTATTTTCAAGTGTCAACAAGCACTGGCGTATGTAGAGAAACGTCTCATGGAGTGGGGCTCAAGTGTTGGGGGTGGTACATACATCCTTAGCCTGATTTTCTATACCATATTGTCAATGAAACCAGAGAGGAATATCGAAAAAATGCATTCTGGGGTCCTTGAAGACCATTAAGACCATTTTTGGCCATGTGAGATATTTATTTTTTTCCCTAATACTAAAATAATTCACTCTACGAGATACTGACCAAAATCGCTCTAATTCGGTCAATCGACTCAATTTGGTGGCGAATTAGATATATATGAGTAGGGTTAACCTTGGGTTAAAATTCAGTTATGTCCAAATTTGGGGGAGGGGGTACTGAGGGGCCAAAAACACAGGAAATTTTCGTCTTAGAGTTAATCGATAGAGAATTTAAAGTTGTATAATATATTCAAAAATCAACCTCCTAGGTCACTCAGGAGAGAAGATATGAAGGGTTTCCCATTTTTGACCTTGAAAAGGGCTGTTCCTCCCCTATCACCCCTCCAAATTGAGCTAGGAAGTTGAAATTTGGTATGTGCATTAAGTAGGGGCCCTAAATGTGCCTTTTCGGCGGTTCCAACTTTTCAGCTCCGTTGCACCTCCTCACATCCTCAAAAATGTGCTTTTTTGGTCAGTTTTTCTCATTTTTTGAGTTTGCTCTTCGCATAACTCCCCTGCAGATTGAGCTACGAAGCTGCAATTTGGTACGTATATTCAGTAGGCGCTTTAGACACGCGCCTTCACGGAGTCTCGACTTTTCATTCCCATTGCACCCCCTCAGAGCCCCGAATATGTGGTTTTTTGGTCGGTTTTTCTTATTTTATACTAAAATACAGGCTCATTCCATGTCAAAACGACCCAAGTTCAGGTTTTTCGTACCAAAAATTTAAAAAAAAGATGTGGGTACGGAAGAGTCGGATTGAAAAAGTGAGTTGATATTCAACCTCGGCGATGCCGAATTAGTAACAATCGATATGCTACACGTGATTTTAATCATTTTCCAGCAGTTTCCCATTTTTCAGGTAACTAGGGTGGGAGGCATAGAGAGAACGGACGCAAAAAATAAGTAAATATATTAAGAAGGGAGTTGAGATCCTTTCGCAACTATTGTGACTATTTCCAAATATTTTGTCCACCCCACAGAGTCCCCTCTTGTTAGGCATTTTAGATCTTTCTTCTGAGAGTTTCAAGTTGAAAAAAGGCTGTTCCTTCCCTATCTTCTTGAAATTTGGTGTGTTCGTTCAGTAGGGCCCGTAGACATGAATTTTGGTGATTTTGACTTTTCAGCCTTATTACACCCCCTCACAGCCCCTTAAATGCAGTTTCTAGTCCGTTTTGATATCAGTTACTCTGCTCGATACAAACCAAAACCGCAGGTTGAAAAGAGGCAAAATAGTCGAAACCCTAAAAAGGCATATCTAAGTCCTCTACTAAATCTACATACCAAATTTCAACTTTTTAGCTTAATTCGGAGGGGTGTTAGGAAAGGAACAGCTTTTTTTCAAGGTCAAAAAGGGAAAACCTATCACATCTCCCCTTTTAATTCAAATGGGGGACTGATTTTTGGATATGTTATGCAACTTTAGATTGTCTATCGATTGGTTCAAAAAGTAACAATTTTTCAATTTTAGTCCCTCAGCACCTCCTACCCCAAATTTGGGAACAACTGAATTTTAATCCGAGGTCAGCCCCACTCCAGAGTAGCAAATCCACATCCAATCGAAGCTCATTTCCTGAATTTGATCGATTTTGGTTAGTATTGAGCTGAGAAAATGATTTTTAGTTCTATGGCCTGAGTAGAAACCCTGAATGTTGCTTCCAAATGGAGGAAAAAACATATTAAATGTTAAAAAATAGAAAATCACGAATTTTTGGGAACACAATTGATGAATTTCAAAATTTTACATTTTTTCTCCGTTGCGAAGCAACCGTCGGGATTTTTGCTCAGGTTGTGGAGTGAGAGATCAAGTTTTTTTACATTTATATCGTCATAGTTCGCAAACCACTTCATCCCCACTCTTGATTTTTATACCACACATAGAGTGGATTTCGACTATTATTAATTTTTTTTCTGTAAATTTCCACAGTGAGCAACAGGTTTGGGCGAAAATAAAATTTTGAAAATGGCATACCAAAAATCTCATGAGTTGACCTATTATTGGTATACAAGGGAAGGGAGGTCAATGCTAAACATCTGGTATATATGTTTGGATCTATAAATTCTTATCGTTTTTTACATGCTGAAACGGTTGAATTGGCATATTTTCAATAAACTCAAGAAGGAAGAAATAAATTAATTTTAATCGCTTTCGTACAAATAGTTTATAAGTATGTTTTTACCCTAAATCGTGGACTGAATCATTTCAAATGTAAATGTTCCTAATTCTTTTTAAAAATATAATAATTACACTCATTATACTGTTACATTTCTCCCTGATTTATCAGGGAAATTGAACTAGAATAGTGGGTCAGTTCGGTGACTTTTCCCTTTAAAAAGTTCTCAACTTTCACGGTCAAATCATCTAAACAGTTTTTTAAAAAAGCGAATCTTAAGTTTTTTTTGACATGCATAGGAGGTCATTCTTACAAGGAGTGGAATTTTCTTCTGGATTCAGTGTTACCAATCACAGTAATTTTTACGTAAAATTTCCCAAATAATTACAAAGAATGGAATTTTATTTTTAAAAATGTAATATTTCAGTGTTGAAAATGGGAATTTAGCTTTAAAATTCAAGGTTGGCATCGCTCTACCAAAAAACCACTTTTTGGGGCTATGAGGGAGTGAAATGGAGCTATGAAGGGGTGAAATAGGGCTGGAAAGTGGAGACCCCCAAAAAGGTATATCTAGGATCCCTACTTAATGTACATACCTAATTTCAATTTCCTAGTTCAATTTGGAGGGCAGTTATGCAAAGAACAAACCCAAACAATAAGGAAAAATCCTTTGCACGGATCTGACCCTTCCTCATTTTTTATCAAAATGGAATTTTTCTTTGAAAATTGAGATGTGAAATTGAAAAAATCATGTCAAGTACCCAATTATATTTACAATTTAAAAAAAATCAAAAATATTGTTATTTTCCAAATTTTCAACTTTAAAAATCAGAACTCATTAATTTTAACTTATTTCTAAAAGTTTCACAACTGGTTTGAAAGAAAAGTTTTGCGGGGAAGAGGTATGAAAGGGGATGTAGTGTGAAAGAAAATTCATCTTCATATTCGAATTTAGCGCGAAATTTTAACCCATTTCAATAGGTTACACTGCTAGTTCAAACAAATATCAATTTGAAGGGAGGTTTGTGAAAGGGGGTGTAGTTTGAAAGAGAATTTATCCTCATATTCGAATTTAGCGCGAAAATTTAGCCCATTTCAATAGGTTACACTGCTAGTTCAAACAAATATCAATTTGGAGGGAGGTTTGTGAAGGGGGCGGGGGAGAAAAAATCCATCCATATTTTCGAATTCAGCGTGAAATTTTAATCCATTTCAATAGGTTACACGGTTAGTTCAAACAATTATCAATTCGGAGGGAGGTTTGTAGAAGGATGTGGGGGAGAAAAAAAATCCATCTTTATTTTCGAATTCAGCGCAAAATTTTAACCTATTTCAATAGGTCGCACGACTAATTTTGAAACAAAAAAAGTCAAGTTGAAATTTGAATAATACCAATAATTACGCAACTTCAAAATTTAACTACCACGAATTGTGCGCGTGAAACTCGATCAACTTTGCGGTTTTAAATGTATAAAGATTGGGTGTAACAGATTATAATGAAACAAAATGTACCCCAATCATATTTAAGAAGCTAGAGTCATAAAAATACAAAAATTCGCCAAAAATGCCCGAAAATTACATTTAGAGGGCCATAAATTTCTATGATGCAGGTCTTCGTGTAAAAAAAAATTTTTTAACATCATGAGACACTACCCTATCGAAGCCTAGTCGAATTTTTTGTCGCCGGCCTAGGTCAAAAAGTACCCCTTTTGACCTCCCCCAGCCCATGTGCATGGTGATAAATTTTTTTTCATCATTTTTGGAAATGCGAAAGTAGTGCTTACATTTTGATGAGTAATTATTTCCCCCCCCCCAAAAAAAAACAGTACAATCAACTTCTAGAACACTTTTTGGTAGTTGTTCTGCAACACTGTAACTCCCCTCTTAATTAATCTGTGAGGCTGATTTTTCGATATGTTATACAACTTTAAATTGTCTATCCATTGGTTCAAAAAGTAACAATTTGTACAGTTTTAGTCACTCCGCACCCATTCCCTCAAAAATGGGGCAAAACTGAATTTTGACCCAAGGTCATCCCCACTCAGATGTATCCAATCTGCCGCCAAACTGAGTCGATTGAACGAAATGGAGTCATTTTGGTCAGTATCAAGCGGAGTAAATAACCTTAATGTTGGGGGAAAAAATTTTAAAAATAAAAATAAATATTTGACATGGTTAAAAATTGTCTCATCGGCCTTCTAGGACCTCAAAACGAATTTTGACTGGTTAAGTAGTAGAATTAATTCGGAAACTTTTAAAATATTTCTAAAACCTTACAAGAGAGAAGTAATTCTCTGATAAATTATGTAACCTTTTTCCCTGAAAGGAAACAAAGACTACATTTTTCTTTGTAAACTGAATATTCAAATAAACTTATCGAGACGAGTAATCAAAAAAAATAAGTAGGCCTACATTTCAAGAAATCTGGTTTCAGCCTGTAATAAAAAAAAAAAAAAAAAAGAAAAAACAAGTTTCCTAGTAAAGCACTAGCACACGAATTTTATTGAAGGTGATGCATACACCAGATATTTCAACCTTCAGAATCGGTAGACTGGTGGAACTGCAGGAACACTATAAAGCATTGATTGCACCATAATACCTATTCAGTTACCTTAACAACATTATCATCTTATCACGTAGATTCAACACGTGTCATTAAAGTTTTTTATTTTGGTAAAAAATAACGTCATTACATTGCAATATTTTAATTTTACGATAAAAAAAAAAAAAAATCAAATAATCTCAATCGAATTCGCATGTGATATATCTTTTTTTCCCTCCTCAACAGATTGATAATATAATCAACTTATGACTAGGTAGGTACATATACTACATACAATGTAACTTCACTTCATATGTAACTGTTCTTTTAATCATATTCGTAATCAATTCGCGTAAGTTATTTTTTACAACTTAACGAGGTATTTTTAATCGTAGATAAATGTGCATGCGTAAGTATGCAGACGTGCATCTTGTTCTCCCAGTTCGCAATATTTGCCATATGTTTCATCAGCTGTGCATATGCAACGATATTATTACAAACGAAACAAGGAACTTTAAAAGGCGAATTAGCCAAGAGTAGAGCTGGTCGGATATTCTACTCTTTTTATGGTATTCCATATGCACAGCCTCCTATTGAAAAATTACGATTTAACGTGAGTATACCTAAAATTGATTCACATAATGTAAATGCAAATCTTCGCAATTAACTTAAACGAATTTAGAGTCCAGTTCCACCGAAACCATGGAAAGGTGTACGAGATGGTACTATTTTACCACCGTCTTGCATTCAGTACGACAACTTACAGAAAAAAAGCTTCGGTGAAGAGGATTGCCTTTATTTAAACCTGTACAAGCCGAAAGTAGGTAATTCCTTACCAGTAATTCTATAGTAACTGTTTAAAGAAAAATTACATTTTTTTTTTGGTACGTATGTTTGTACTCGATACTGTGACAGGTCGCAAACGGAACACTTTTACCTGTAATGGTACTAACGCATGGTGGTCGTTTTTTATTTCGCGATGGCTTACCAGATAAATATGGACCTCATTATTTCATGGATAGAGACGTTATATTGATAACTTACCAATACAGATTAGGAATTCTAGGTATAGGTGGTCTACGTAAACTTAGCTAATTACCTATGTTTAAATTTTTAAGACTTAAAATATTTTCAGGATTTCTTAGTACCGAAGATGAAATAATACCAGGAAATTATGGACTGAAAGATGAAGTGGCGGTGCTTCAATGGGTTCAAAATTATATCGATGACTTTGGAGGCGACAAAAGTAGAGTTACCCTTTTCGGCGCCAGTTCTGGCGCTATAAGCGTTTCCATGACTTTAGTATCTCCTTTAGCTAAAGGTAGGTACTTCACTAATTATCCTACTGCGATAAAAATATCACATTATTATCATTCCAGTAAAGTCATTACAGCATATTTATCATATTAAAAAAAAAAAAAAAAAAGGCAATACATAATTCGGTAACATGGGACCATGTACATTGGGAAGGCTCATGTAACTAATTTATTTTATAAGCCTGACTTTCCAAAGAAAACTTTGCATATTTCAGTCCAACCGGTTTGATATGCTTGTTAGTCTGATTTTCTATGACATATTGTCAATTAAAAGCTAGGATACTACGGACTATCGATTTTTTCGTGGCGGGGGGAGAAGGAAGATATCGACGAAATTTGTTCTGAAGACATAGAAGACCGTTGAGACCATTTTTAGCCATGTTAGGTATTTATCTCTTTTTCGTTGACCATTATTTTTTTTTTTGTTTATACTTAAACCCAAAAAAAGTTTACTCGGCTCGATACCAACCAAATGCAGTCAAATTTGGGTAATAGGCTTCGATTGACGATAGATTTGATACATACGTGTACGACCAAGCATAAAGAGACCATCTTGTCGGTATGGAGTCTTTAACCGCAAAATTCGACTTTCCAAGAAACTTTGAAAATAAAACTTGAAAAACACGTCTGAAGTTTGGTTGTGAATGATATGATTTTTAACCACTTGGAGATGTTTGCGACCATTTTTCGATTTTTTTTTTCAACCAGCAATACGGTCCCTTTTCTCCATCACATGCAACTCAATATTACAGGAGATTTTTACCAGGGGCCCTAGATGTGCCTTTCGGCGATCTCGACTTTTCAACCCAATTTCACCCATTTATACTCTCAAATATGTGTGGCCCCCCCCAGCCCCAAATATGTAGTTTTTTCGTCGGTTTTTCCTATTTTTTTAAGTTTGTTTCTCGCATAATTCCTCTTTAAATTGAGCTACGAGCTTGAAATTAGGTATGTACATTCAGTAAAGAACCTAGTTGTGCTTTTTAGGGGTCTCGACTTTTCAGCCGCATTGCATCCCCTCATAGTTCTGAATATGTAATTTTTTGGCCGATTTTTCTAATTTTTAGAGTTTGTTCCTTGCAGAACTCCCCTCCAAATTGGGCTTGGAAGTTGGAATTAGGTATGGCCCGTCTGTAGAGACCATTAATGTGTCTTTAGGGTAGTTTCGACTTTTTAGACCCATTGAAACCTTTCTGCCCACAATGCTGATTAGGAAAAAAGCATCCCTTTACGATGTTTTTTTTCAATTCTCATGATTGTGATACGTCACGAACATCAAAAATCATTTACTCTGCTGTATGCAGATCAAAATCAATCCAATTGGGTTAATCGGCTCAGTTTGGCGGCAGATTAGATGTATATAAGTAGGGATGACCTTGGGTTAAAATTCACTTTTGCCCCCATTTTGGGAGAGGGGGTGCAGAGGGGCTAAAAACACATAAATTGTTCCGTTTTGAGTCAATTGATAGAGAATTTAAAGTTGTATAACATATCCAAAAATCAACCTTCCAGGTAACTTAGGAGGGGAGATATGAGGATTTTCCTCCATTTGACTTTGAAAAAGGGCTGTTCCTCCCCTATCACCTCACCAAAGTGAACTAAAAAGTTGAAATTTGGTATGTACATTCAGTAGGGGTCTAAGATGCGCTTTTTGAGGTCCCGACTTTTCAGCTCCATAGCATCCCCTCACCCCCTCCCGAAATGTGATTTTTTTGTTCAGGTTTCCCCATTTTTTAAGTTCTTTGAGTTTGTTCTTCGCATAACTCTCCTTCAAATAAAGCTAGGAAGCTGAAATTTGGTATGTAGATTTAGTAGGGACTTTAGATGTGCCTATTATGGGTCCTAACTTTTCAGACCCAAATATGTGGTTTTTTGGTCGGTTATTCCTATTTTTTTGAGAGTTTTTTCCTCGCATCAATCCCCTCTAAATGGGGTTAGGAACTTGAAATTAGGTATGTACGTGATGTGCGACTTTTCTGCCTCAGTACATCTCCTCATAGTCCTAAATTTGTGGTTTTTTGGTCATTTTTTCTAATTTCTAATGTTTGTTCCTCGTATGACTCTCCTCCAAATTGAGCTAGAGAGTTGAAATTAAGTATGTACAATCAGTAAAGATCCTAGATGTGCCTTTTGAGGGGGGTAGAGGGTTGACTTTTTAGCTCCATTGAGCCCTTCCTATACTCACTGAATGTTGATTGGGAAAAAAGCATCGTTTTACGATGATTTTTTTTCAATTCCCATGACTGTAACATGTTACGAAAATCAGGCTGAAATAGTACCGCAAATCAATGATTTTGTTTTCACCATGAAAGTCGATTCGTAACAATTTACGGTTACCTGCAGGACTATTTCATCGTGTTATATCCCAGAGTGGATGTCCTTTCGACATGGAGAGACCAGGTAAAGCGAGATTAAACGCTTGGAAACTCGGTTCACTGACTGGTTGTAATGGAGAAGAAGAAAATAATTCAGAGAAGCTTTTGCACTGCTTGAGAAAAATTCCAGCCGAAAAATTAATTTCTTACAGTCCTTTATTTTATGTAAGTCTGCAGTAGATGAAATTAAAATGAATTCTGGCGCAAATGTAACTAAGTATTTACGATTTCGAAGTTGATACCTATTTTAAAATTTCTGTCCATTAATTCAGACATTCGGAAATCTTTTACCGGCATTCACTTTCGGTCCAGTCATTGAAAATGAAAAAGTGCCCGGTGCTTTTTTGGTCGACGAAGTGTCAAAATTACTTGCAAGACAAACAGATGTACCTTGGATTACAGGGATCAATTCTCATGAAGGAGGAATGATGGCTTTACGTATGTAATAATATAAATACAAAGTACTTGGCTCGAAAACACTTTCTCCAGCACCTGATATTTTTTTCCGGATAAACCGTATATCTATTTAATTAAGAAATTTTATTGTATATTTCATATTTTCTTTAATCTTAGTTACATATCGCCAGGATAACAGCGAATCGATATTGCAAGATTTGGAGGCAAATTACACAACACTTTTTCCTGAGATATTTCGTTATGGGCATCACATTAAAGACCCCGAACAACTCGATTACGTTACAGAAACCTATAAAAATTATTTTTTCGGCGAAAAGAACATAAGTCAAGATATTCACGCATTTTCCAAGGTACGTAAAATTGAAGCAGCAAAATTAAAAAAAAAAAAAAATATCAATGAAGCCTTTTAGTAAAACATTAATTTGCAAAATAGATGTTCACAACGTTAATTTATCTACCAGGAGTGAAAGAAGTGGTGAAATTATATAAAGGACCGATATATGTGTACCATAATAGTCATAGAAATAAAGACACAATAGCTAAGGATTTCTACGATGGAAATGACGTTGACATGGGTACAAGTATAAATTATGTGCAAAGTGATCAGCGTAATACCATGCTCAAAAATTTTTTTTCTTTTAATAGGTGTGGTTCATGGTGATGAGCTTTTTAGCCTATTTAATTGGTCTAGCACCTCGACACCAATAACAGAAGGCGTAGATTTGAAAGTTTCCGAACAATTCATCGATTTATGGACAAATTTCGCTGCTAATGGGTAAGCAGATGGCTCAATTGAAGTAATCAACGATCGAAGCGATAGTCCTAATTCAAATTTTGCTCTTTAGGCATCCAAATTACCAAGATAAGATTGTTTGGAATCCTGTCAATTCGCTCGATATTAATCATTTACATATAAAAGATGGTACTCTTGAAATGAAAAATGAATTGATGAAAGAAGACTATGAATTTCTGGAAAGCGTTCCTGTCGATGGTTATTTTTGAATATCAATGTTATAAATTATGATAATGTGCCTTAAAAAATTGATATACCATTTGAAAAAGCCATGATTGTAGTATTGAAAAAGTAAAAGGTATTGAAAAAAAAAAGAAAAAAAAGAAAAACAACCATCTAAATTTTTATTTGGTTACGTTAAATTCAACGAAATAAAATATTTAGACATCCATTTACAGCAGTTTGAAAACTTTTTTTTCACGAGGGTTTTAATTAGTGGAGATTAGTTCCCACATCTGTAATTTGGAAATAACCAACGGAATTTAGTTCTTATAGTCTGAAAATTTTGATGGGCTAAATGTCACTTTTTTTAACCTTGGCATTAAGAAATTTTTACTTTTACGAGTTTTCAAACGATTTTTTTCCATACTTGTCAGGGAGATACACTACACTAAGGGTATTAATTTATAATTTGAAAAAAAATCGACGATTTTTCTACCCAAAACACGGTTGCTTAAAAACTTCAAATCGAGTTTTATACATGATTTCGTAATTTTTGTAATTAAAATTAAGACAAGTAACACTCGAAGCTAAAAATTGAAAATCCTACTTTCTTCGGTTACGAAATTGCCACAAGAAAAAGCAAGTATCTAGATCCATGAGCACGATTTGTAATTGCAATTTTCAGCTTTCACAAATTACAAAAAATATATCGAGCGAAAAAAATGTTGAATAAAATTGTATTTTTAATCATCAAACATTGCATATTCAAAAATATTTGCGTAATTAATGTAATTTTCGAGATTTTACTATACAATTTTCTGGGAAAATTCAAATTAAATCTGAGACTGTGTTCAAAATGCACAACCTCGAATTGTCTCAATTTTTCGAACTTGAGAAAAAAGTTTCACTCATACTCCGTACTTTTTTTTTGAGAAAAAAATTTTCCCACCAAATTTTGAACCTTTTTCACGTATACCTCCGATTCGGACCCTCCTGAGTCGTGTTCAAGCGCTATTGATATGGATATGCCTCAGGGTTGGGGGTCATTTTGTGAAGATGTAACGTTTTGATGTAAAGTATTGAATTTTTATTAGAAGTTTTTGATCAAAAACTTGCGATGAAAGATGATTATAAATGATTTTTAGACTTTACGTCGAAATGTTATTTCAAAAAATTGAAAAATAAAAAAAAATTAACATATAAAAAAAGTAATTAGAAAAAAAAATAAAACTGAAAAATTTAAAAATTATTGATAACTGTTGCTTTTGATGTTAAAATGTCGACTTGGATGTCTAATTAAAAAATTAAAAAATAAAATAAATTAAAAAATGAATAGAAAAATTAAAAAAATTGAAAAATAAAATAAAATAAAAAATCAGGAAACAAAGAAATGAAAAAATTAAATAACTGAAACAATTGAAAAATAAAAACTAGCAATACTAGAATATCTTTAGGGCATATTCCGAATACTTTTTTTGCCTAACCAAACGCCGTTCAACTTCCATAAGACCAATGTGAAATTTTGCTGCCTAGAAAAAGCTTTAGTGTGAAGTGAGCAATGCACGAAAATGCTTCAAAATTGAAATAGATGTTTTTCAAGAAGTTTTTAACAAACGTGCACAGGGATTTTCAGATTTAAGCAAAAATGAATAAGTTATTCAAATTTCTAGTAACTAACCAACATGGCCCAGTGTAGAATCATTTTTGAACTATTTTTTTTGAAATTATCGAAACGGCTACGCACAATTTTATTTGCGACTTTTAAAAAATCAAATTTAAAAGTTCTACAAATACTAGTGCATTACTCACTTCACACAAAAGCTTTTTCTCGACAGTCAACTTCAACATTGGTCTTATGTAAGTTAAGCAGGCAGAGCAAGGTTATGCAAAAAAGTATTCGGAATGTGCCCTTAAGAGCGGACTCTGTGTCGATAAAAAATTATGGAATAAAAAAGTTTCAATTTTAAATCTATAAAATTAAATGAAAATAAAGAGGGAAAAATGATTTCCATGGAAATGCATTTTGTTGTAAAGGAAAAAGTGCAACTTGGTCTTTGAAAAGTAATATGTTGGTCCCTCATAGACTATTTGATTCCAAAATCTAATGAAGAAATGATCCAATTGGGACATTTTGAAAAATATCTCGGCCACTACTTTTCTCTAATGAACCATTTGATCCCAAAATCTAATTAGTTCTGATGAATTGCGATCCGAAGCTTTTGTGAAAATTTCGAAAATCGGGCCATTTTTACTCAAGTTATCGCGTTAGAAAACAAATAAACAAATAAATAAATAAATAACCAAACAAACTATAGAAAGTTCAGCAATTAAAAGTTTTCTTTTGTCAATGTCTCCCCCTTCCCTCCTCATGGGGTGAAAAATTTTGTAAAAATCGATATTAATACATGCAACATTCCTCTAAACATTTATATTAAAATCATTATTTTCCTTCAAATACGAGGGAACAGAGAATTAGGGGTGTGCTGATGGGAGAAATTTTTTTGTCCTTAAAATTATTGGTTTAGGACACCCAATGATGTTTCGTGAAAATTTTGGAAAATCTCAGATCAAGGGCATTTCGTTACACTAATGTCGAGGAATACCCTTTCCAATCATTTTCGACCCTCCAAACTTCCTTTTTAACAATTTTCGAACATTTTGAGACCTTTAGTTACATAACATTTTTTTTTTAGAATTTTCAAAAATCTACCAGAAGTGTCTAAATTTACTTCAGCAGTTGAAAATTTAACTACACGATTACCAAATCGGTTAATTTGTTTTTTTTTTAACCTGTTGTAAAAATGAGTAAAAATAAAAAAAATAATAATTTAAAAATGGTTAAAAATTTCAAAACCTGCTAAAAACTCGATTTTCACCTAAACTCGAACTTTTCAAGAAATTTTGAGCCATTTTCAATCATTTCGGAGCATCTGGTCGAATTTTGATTTTTTTCCAAAATTTTCAAAAGTGCACCAAAACTGCCCTAATCAACTTCGGTAGCTGAAAATTTGGTTGCCGGGATCGTAATTTGAAATTTTTATAAATAAATATTGACAAAAGATACGAACAAAAAAAGTAGAAGATTTCGATACCAATTTTTTTCGCAAAATGAAACCACTGACCAAAAAAAAAATACAATTTCCACAAAAAATGACTCATACCTGGAAAGGCAGGTTATATTAATGGTACGGAAAATAAGATGACTCGTCAAAAGCCACGAATTGAATTCTCTGTTTCCGATACATGGTAAATTTGAACCTAGCTAACTAACACAATTGCTGATACACAATTACACATACAAATACACATTGGAGTAGGAGTACCTTCGATTCTACTTCCAGTTGCAGCAGGTTTCCAGGTAACGGTTGGTTTACTCTTTGATAAAAGTTGTACATCGACTTGCGCGGGTTTTGTATTCAGTATCGGTTATCGTATGAGCCTTGCAGGTTGAAGTTAGAGTTCGCGTTATTTTTTTATTTCTGTTTTAATCACGCGATTTCACAACAACATCGAATTTCCGAGGTTCGCGCGAGTTCGTTAACATCATTTATTACGAGTATTTTTTTTTCTTCTTTTTTTTTTTTTTTGGAAACGAAAATATACGTATAATTGAATATCGCGAGTGTGATTACTTTATCGAAATTGTTTGAATCTCGATTTCAGTGTACTTTTGTGTGGTTTTTGTTCCTTCAAACGCCATAAGTAAAGGATACCGAGGATTTAAATCAGGTAAGGGCTTCGTATCAATTGTGTAATATTAAAATTGACTTGGTAAAATTTCAATATACGTGTACGAATAATACTGACGAGTTTTTCATAGTGCTATGAACTTTAAAAAATTTGATTTATATCGAATCGACCACCCACTACATTATTCGTCATAAATATACACGATGTTGTTCATAGCATACAGGTCAACTTGAGAAATATACTCACAGCATATAATATTGTAAAATATATTCGTATATAATAAATCGTTTTATATTGTAATTGACGAAGTATCATTGTCGGACCACACGAGCCCATAAGTAGTTGGTAGGTAGGTAGGTAGGTAGGTTAGGTACATGGTTCATCAACATCAAATACTAAGTACGTGTAATACTTGATATAAAAAAATGGTGAAATAAATTTACGTTTTATTACAGATTTTACGACTCGAATGTTTCACGTTCTTCAAGACTCGATGAAAATAAGAATATTTTGTTTTATCGCGTTGATGATATCTTCACAAATCGAACAGATCTAGGAAGCGATAAAAAAATCCTCGCGAATAATAAAAAAAATTATCGCTCGCGTACTTACAAAAGATACGCGTTTAAATGTTCATTAATTTCAAAAAATTTGGCAACAATGTCATATCACTTGCATCCATATACAGGAAAAAAGACTTCATTCGTCTGACTAATTTCGATTTTATCATTGTTTGTTGCTTTGTAAGTAAAAAAAAAAAAGTAATTTGTGATTTGATAGCACTTTAAATCATTCTTCTGATCAAATTGTAAAATACAAAATTGTTCACTATATCGAGGATCTTCGACTTGAGAAAAAATTTGAAGGTAGGTAATCGATTGGAGATGTAAATTTTTCGAAAACTGTAGGAAACATTATTGGACTTTTGAACGAGTAAAAATAAAATATTTAAACAGATTCAGTATTTCAAAATATACCCTATAAAGATTCAGCGGTGGGAAGGGGGAGAGGGGAACACCGAATTTTTCAAAACAATTTATATAAACGAAAAACTACGCTCCTAATGAAATTATTACAAAGCTAAAAATTTTATATTCATGGTCTTCAATTCGAAATACATCACATTTGCAAAAATTGCTCAAATCAAAGAATTTTTTTTCATCCACACTACCATTGTTTACATTGCAAAAGAATCCTATTTGAATATTATGGATACCAGTGACGTAGAGGAGCTTTTTCCCGGGCATACAAATTAGGCTGAAAATTGCACTATAAGTGGAGTTTTAAGTGATTTTCAAAAATCCAACGTCCAAGATTGTAGAAGATTTTCCTCCCTCTTCACTCGAGAATTGAAATCATTTTTCGTATTATTCTATAAAATTAACCTTACTTAAATTTCGCGAGAATGCTTTGAGAATTTGGTGAAATTTATTTTTAAAATACGCACAGAATGGGTAAAAATGGGTAAAAATACAATGATGCATTTCCTATCATTTTTTAAACCAGGAAATCGCTGAAAAAAATCAAAGAAAAACACGGAGAGGGTTGAGAGTCTGCCTCATTCGACCCAACTTTGTAATTTGGTAAAGAAGTAAAAACTGTAACAGAAATTTTTAAAGTACGTATTATGAAAATTATTCAAAATCTTCTTCATAAAGTTGCTTAAAATCTCGTAAAATTATAAAAACTTTTAAAATTATTTCAAACAGCTTAAAAATTACAAAAAATTCATCGAAAATTGGTAAAATTAGGTAAACATGGTAAAAACGTACACGCAACATAGAAAAATGCATTTAAGTATTGTTAAAAATGTTCAAAATTGAAAAAAAAAACGGTAAAACAGAAATAAAATTCCATATAAATGTAAAATATATACAAATTTAATTAATTTTTTAATCGTAAAAATTGTAAAAATACGTATTAAAAAAATTTTGGTTCCCTTTTTTACGAATAGGAACCAAGTCTTCCATCATTCAATATTACAAATAGCTTCAGCAAACGATTTTCCTAGCATTAGAACTAAATACTTCCTTGCGCCGGCCTCATTTTAGTATGGAAAATCAGCAAAAAGTAAGCAAAAATCAGAAATTATTTTTTTTAACTGCCCTGTTTGAGAAACCCCAAAAATTGAATGCATCTATTGAGTAGCAGGGCTGAAATTTTATACCAGAAAATTTTTTGTTTTTGTTGTGTGTTTATTCATCTGCTCACCGCAAATGAATTTGATCCTCAGTTGGTAATTTACTTCATATAGAATTTTTAAAGCCGTCTACCTCTTCACCTATGACTGTTATTAAAAAATGTTAAATACAAAAGTTATAGCAAATTCAGATCAGAATAAAATAGTACTGAGCCATTTTTGTCGTAAAAGCAATTTTAGAAGAGATATGGCGCAAAAACCAGAAAATCCTAAGGGGATTTTGCCTCCCAGTGAACTAAGCTTACTTCCTATCGGGGGTGTGAATTTTTGTATATTATTCAGAAAGAATTTTCCAATATTTTTAAGAAACAAGTCTTTGTTCAGAATTTTTAGCCTGATTTTCTATGTCATATTGTTAATGAAAACCAACTTATTATAGTCTATCAAACAATGGTGGTGGTAGGGGCAATACCAATAAAATCTGTTTTGAGGTCCTAGAAGACTATTAAGATAATTTTGAGCCATGTCAGATATTTATTTTTTCCCCTCGAACATTAAAATAATTCACTCACAAGGGAAATACCTCAAGTGCTACACGCCAAATGAAAAAAACATTTTTACAGCTGTGTAGAGCATTCAAAATTATCCCCACAATCAAAATTTCAACCTCTAAAATCTATTTTAACGGGGAAGAGTTATAGGGGTGAAATACCAAAATATTGACAAATAACAGTGAGAAATTAATGAAAACTGAAATAACTCGAGTTTATATCCTAAAATCGCTCCAATTCGGTCAATCGGCTCAATTTGGTGATGGATTAGAAATATCTGAGTGGAGATGGCCATGGGTCAAATTTCAGTTTTTCCCCATTTCGAGCCCTTTTTTAGACCAATTGAAAGAGAATCAAAAATTGCATAACATGTCCAAAAATAAACCTCCTAAGTCAATTAGGATGGAAGATATGGAGGTTTCTCCTTCTTTGACCCTAAAAAGGGACTGTTCCTCCCCCTCTCCTTTTGCCCCACCAAAGTTGAAATTAGGTGTGCATATTTAGTAGGGGCCCTAGATGTGCCTGGGGGGTCTAGACTTTCAGCCGCATTGCACCCCCTCACAGCTCTGAATATGTGATTTTTGGGTCGATTTTTCTTATTTTTAAAGTTTGTTCCTCGCATTATTCCCCCTTCAAATTGAGCTAGGAAGTTGAAATTAGGTGTGCACATTTAGTAGGGGCCCTAGATGCGCCTTTGGGGGAGGGGGGTTGGGTCTATACTTTTCAGCCGCATAGCACCCCCTCACAGCTCTGAATATGTGATTTTTGGGTCGATTTTTCTTATTTTTAAAGTTTGTTCCTCGCATTATTCCCCCTTCAAATTGAGCTAGGAAGTTGAAATTAGGTGTGCACATTTAGTAGGGGCCCTAGATGCGCCTTTGGGGGAGGGGGGTTGGGTCTATACTTTTCAGCCGCATAGCACCCCCTCACAGCTCTAAATATGTGATTTTTGGGTCGATTTTTCTTATTTTTAAAGTTTGTTCCTCGCATCACTCCCCCCCCCACAAATTGAGCAAAGAAGCTGAAATTAGGTTTGCAAATTTAGTAGGAGCCCTAGATGTACCTTTTGGGGGTCTCAACTTTTCAGCCCTATTGCACTCCCTCACAGCTTTAAATATGAGTTTTTTTGGTCGAATTTTCCTAATTTTAAAGTTTGTTTCTCTCATAACTTCTCTCCTAATTAGTCTGGGAAATTTAAATTAGGTATGTCTTGTCTGTAGGGGCCCTTGATGTGCGTTTTGGAGGTTTCAACTTTTCAGACCCATTGAACCCTTCCTGCTTGCAATGCTGATTAGCAAAAAATCATCGCAAAGCGATGTTTTTTTTTTCAATTCTCATGATTGTAATATGCCACGAAAATCAGCCTGAAAAAGCACAAAGTCTACATTTAACACGTCAAAAAATTAGTGAAATTAAAGAAGTTGTATTTTTTTCACAACACCTCATTATGTATACTTATTCCGTCCGATAAAGGATTAACGCGAAAGAAACGTGAAAAATCAAAGTAGCCTTTTAACAACCTATCTTCGATATTAATTCGCCATAATTTTCCTCGAGATTATACAATTTTTATAAACGTAAAACCTGTCGCGATAATCCACTCACCACAATATGCGTATTTCCTCGATTAGTAAACAGAAAAAAAAAAAGAAAAAGGTTCATCGATTACCACTCGTCATCTTACATTATAAAGAACGATTTTCACGCCATCATTATTACAAACTGTCCCATAAATGAATTTTCTTCCTATGGCAACCGTCTACACCACCTACGCTTCCACTATTTCCATAGACCGGTAGGTAGGTAGGTAGGTAAGTAAAGGTATGGCATAGGTACCCATAAAACATACAAACGTAACAATTTTATCACTTCATTTTACGAATTATCCATGCATGATCATGATCGCTATTTGCGAGCCGACTCGACGTTGATATTTAAATAAGCTAACTTTTATTGTACGTACCTATAAGATATACTATAGTACTTGTATAGGTAATGGATAGATATACCTAGGAGGAAGGTACTCGCGTACATAAAGGGTCCGAAAAATACGCAAATTCTATACACAGCTAAAGACGTAGGTAGCTGTACAGCTGGCTATAGACAGCGATAAATACATGTAAACAAAACCATACCGATTCTTCGTCCAATTACAAGGAAGTGTCCATACGATATCATATACATATACTCTCTCCTTATTTACTCGTCATCGTTTTCGTATTTCCATCTTTCTCTTTCCATTCGGTGCGATTTTCTTTCTTTATATTGGGTACCTTAAACGATATTATGCGCTCGCTTATGGTGAAGATGTGAGGAAAAACTTCATTGACTAGAGAAAAAGAGACGACGAGGTGAAATTCGATATATTATGGAAAGTGGTACCTACCAACTTCGGTATACGAAGAAGCAGAATCAGCACACACCACACACACACACACACACACACACACGTACATCGAGGAGTATAGTAGGTATTTAATCATTGACGATTAATTTCGCCTGTGTTTCCTTCACCCCGTCCACGTACTTAGAAGTATCTTACAACTCGCACATACGCGAGCATTATTTGTCCAGACGCAAAACAATGTTTATACAATTGTTATGCAATATCGTCGACTTGGCTCCATATAATACACAATCTTAAAAACTTTACCACAGTTGATTTGTCCGAAACGTATATAGATAATCTATCCATAGTGTGCCCAAATGACTAGGCCAATTTGCGGTGAATATTGTTTACTTTTCCGGTTTACTTCCCAAAATAACGTACGTTGAGATTGCAGATCATTACGTGGGCATAGGTATAGGTATATACGTACGTATGTTGAACGAGACGACATTTGTATAAATTGAATTTTTTCTTTTTTTTTTACTTCATAATATTTTTATCCTAAATTATGTAAACGTTACCGCTTGTGCGAATATATTGCACCCAAATATTATATCTGACTACGTTCTGCGATAAGTTTACCTTACCCATTACCCATATATTCGTCTAGTCTATTTACTCTTATAGCCATGCGAAATTTATAACGATAAACGTGCCCTATCAGTCAAAAACCCATATACATAGTACGCACCTACTTAACTTATCTATAAATATAGATAGGTAGGTAGGTAGTATGCGCAATTACGAAATTATACCTCGTTAAAACATTCACTTAAATTATACTCTCAATTGTTCTATTGGTATAATTTTATTCAAAATCGTAACCACTGCGCTGGCTCGAAAATCGTTATGTACGTATCTGGCTCCATGTATCAGCTGCGTATACTAATTCGATGAGACTGACGTTGACGGGGCGGCCGGTCCGGCCGAATTATGCGTAATATTCATAATATTATAAAACAATTCTCTCGTTATTTTCTATCTCTCTCTTTTTCTATGTGATTTTGATGCCTATCGACTCTTCAACTAGGACGTAGGTAATAACGAGCTGACATAATTTTACATCGAAAGCAACAGGTAGATACTGCAATAATAATTGTATCTATTTACGTAGCCTTATAAATGTACATAAATAAAAAGTAAACGAAAATACAACTTGGCTTGTTCAGCAGGCAGTAGGCACCTGAAGCAATATGATCGTCGGTAACGTTTACCAATTATAAATAAAATATCTAAAAAAATTCCCCACTAAGCTTTTTTTAGCCTGATTTTTTGTGTCATGTTGTCAATGAAAACCAGACTATAGGCGAATGGAGAATGAGGGGGGGGGGGGGAGTATCAAAGAAGTCCATTTTAGAGCCCTACAAGACTGTTGAGACCATTTTCGGTTATGTCAGATATCTATTCCTTTTAATTTAATTTAATTTTTTTCGCCACCAAGACTAAGACCGTTTGCTCAGCTCGATATCAACCAAAATCGATCAAATTTGGGTAGTAGACTTGGATTGACGTCTGATTTAATCTTTTTCAGTGGGAATGGCCTCAGATCAAAATTCAGTTATGCCCAAATTTTGGGAAGGGGGTGCTGAGGAGGAAAAATCGCAAAAATTGTTCCTTTTTGTGCCGCTCGATAGAGCATCAAAAGTTGTATCACATATCCAAAAATCAGCCTCCTAGGTCAATTGGGAGGAGATATATGGAGGGTTTTCCCCTTTCAGCTAGCAAGTTGAAATCTAGCATGTAGACTTAGTAGAGACCATAGATGTGCTTTTTGGGAGATTTGACTTTTCACACCGATTGTACTCCATTCCAGTCCCAAAAAAAAAGGGTTTTTTTGGGCTGGTTTTTCTATTTTTTAAGTTTACCGCACGCACATCTCCCCTCTAAATTAAGCTAGGAGGTTGAAATTCGGTAGGTAGATTTAGTAGGTGTCGCAGATGCACTTTTTGCAAGATTCAACTTTTCAGCTTCTTTGCCTCCCCCCCCCCCCCCCCCCCCATAACCTCAAAACAGTTATTTTTTGGTCGGTTTTCCTTATTTTTTGAGTTGGCTCTACGCACATCTCCCCTCCAAATTAAGTCTAGGAGGTTAAAATTTGGGGTGTAGATTTGATAGGTGTCAATTTTTCAGCCCCCTTGCACCTCCTCATAGCTACAATTGTTTTTTCGTTTGTTTTTTTTTTATTTTTACGGTTTGTCCCACCCATATTTCCCCTCCAAATTAAGCTAGGAGGCTGAAATTTGATATGTAAATCAGACGTGTTTTTTGTAAGGTTCAACTTTTTAGCTCCTTTGAACCCTTCCCCGAAAAAGTGGGTTTTTGTTTTTTTTTTTCAGTTTGTCCCACGCATATCTCCGCTCCAAATTAAGCTAGGAGGCTAAAATTTGATATGTAGATTGGATGTGCTTTCGGTAGGGTTCAACTTTTCAGTTCCTTTACACCCCCTTCCCCTCTCAAAAAAGTGGGTTTTGGGTCGGTTTTTCTTGTTTTTTTGAGTTTGTCCCTCGCATATCTCGCCTTCAAATTAAGCTCTAAAGTTGAAATTTGATACGTGGATTAGATTTTCTGTTTGTAGGGTTCAACTTTTCAGCTCATTTGCACATCCCCCCCCCCTTAAAAGTGATTGTTTGTTTGGTTTTTTTTCAGCTTGTCCCGCGTATATCCCCCCCCCCCATCAAGCTTGCAAGTTAAAACTTGATACGTAGATTTAGAAATCTTAGATGTGCCTTTTAAGGGGTACACCTTTTCAACTCATTTACACTCCCCCCTCCCTCTCGAAAAAGTGGATTTTGGGTCGATTTTTCTTATTTTTTTCCAGTTGGTCTCACACATATCTCGCCTTCAAATTATGCTAGGAGGTTGAAATTTGACACGTAGATTTAGTAGAGGTCCTAGATATGCCTTTTGGGGATTCAACCTTTTAGACTCATTATACCCCTCACAGTTTCGGAAAAGTTGTTTTTTGAATAGTTTTTTTTTTTTAATTTTTCAGTTTGTCTCACGCATATCTCCTCTCCAAATCAAGCTAGGAGATTGAAATTTGATATGTGAATTTAATAGGTGTCTTATATGTGACTTTTTGGGATTTAAACTTTTCAGCCTCCTTGCACCTGCTCACAGCCCTGAAAGTGGTGTTTTTTGTTGGTTATTTTTATTTTTTCCGATTGTCCTGCGCAGCAAATTAAGGTGGGAGGCTGAATTTTTATACGTGGATTAGATTTCCTTTTCGTAGGGTTCAGCTTTTCAGCCTCCTCGCACCATTTCACAGCCCAAAAAAAAAGGTTTTTAGTCGGTTTTTCTAATTTTTCAAGTTTCTTGTACGCGTATCTCCCCTCCTAATTTAGCTAGGGAGTTAGAATTTGGTATGTAGATTTAGTAGTTGCCCTAAGTGTATCGTTTTGGAGTTTCCGATATTCATCTCAATGTCAACCTATATCTCTGCCACTACTGAAGAAAAAAACATCCCAGTGCGCATCCTTTTTTTTATTTCATAAATGTTAAATTCACTCATCTACTTTACTTTAAGAAAATCAGGCTCAAAAGTGAACTATTGCGGTGCATTTTTTCCATCTCGTTCATTTAGGATGAAAATATGAAAATATCGCATCGTAAAATTATGATACCTTTACCTATACAACAACAGTATTCACCAAACGTCATCGTTTCATTTGGTGCCGCTTAATTATTCTACGATTCGAGTGTATCTATTTATAAACGTGAACTACGTAGATCTATCGTCATCATCATCATCATCATCATCAACATTCATTAAATCACCTATAATGTCAAGGATTACAAACAGCAGATCATTTATTACCGGCGAGCGAAATCCCATCATCCTTTCAAAGTTTCGAAGATCGAAATTCGAAAAGTAAATAAAGTTCAATTGTCAAGTACATCAACGATTAACAATACGTACACGTTGCACCAAGAATAGGATATGAACGAATCGTACTATATATTCTTGTTTCATTGTACATAATTATATGATGTAGGTTATATATACCACACATATCCTGGATCTGGGACGGTGATACAGGAGACAAAACATTCGATATAACATACGATTGTTCGAACTTCCAAAGATCAATCGATCAGAGAGTTTCTAATCTCGATGGCTGACTGGGTGAAAAAAAAAAAGGCGAATAAATCGTAATTAAAATAAATATACGAGCACACGTACACGTACTTACAATACGCACTCTCGAGTCTCAATCATATAAGATTAAAAAGCGTGTGGTAAGTATATAAAAAAAAAAAACCTCACGAGCGTGTTTGGATTTAATGTACTATCGATATCAAGACAGGTAGTAAATTGCGCGAAGATAGAAACAGAGAAAGAAGAAATTCTAATCATGATATTAAAAAAACGAGTTAGCTATAGGTGCTCGATGTCTAGAATCAGTTTTTTAGTCGTTTCACTTTTTATTAGTTTTTTTTTTTTGGAGGAGAAACAAGGAGGGAATTTTTTTTTTAGAAAAAGTAGACGGAGAAGGAGCTGGTGCTATGTCTTCCTCGCAACGACTTTTGAGAAAAAAACTTTCTTAAGTTTAATTTATTCGTTTGGTGTATTACCTACTTATTCAACCAACTCATAAATTTTTTAATTACCTAATAAAATAAGAAGTTATACGAGGATACGAGGATATGCAGCGCAGTAAGGGAAAACAACTACAGATGGTAATGAACTAATAAAGTCCACACTATGAATATTTATTTGCTGCTAATCTACTTACAAGATATATACCGAGTATCAGCTCCCTAGATAACGTAGAATAAGGAATTGTGCCGCAGTTAAATTAGTTCCTGAATGTCAAGAAACCTGCGTCTCATTACAATAGTTGAAAAATTTATACTTTTTGAAGGCGAACATAGACTAAAAAAGCTCGAATGGTTTCTTTCAAATTTGAATTTGAATGTAGACTAGGGTTTTTTACGAAAAAAAATTAACAACTCCCCACTAAGTGTGAATCATTATTGACTCTACAATAACATATGATTTTTCCATAATGTAATCTCTGGTGGCCGTGGTGAAAAAAAAAAGAATGAAACCAATTTCGTCTCAAAAATACATTCCTTGGTAAATGGTGCCTCAGAACTAGATTCAAATTAGGTAGACAAAATTTAAAAAAAAAATGGCATCATTTAACCTTTAAAAATCAATTTTTAGAAATTGTTGAGGATACCAATATTCAACTTTATTGCACACTTCGACGGGGAGATATGTAAGGAACAAACTCAAAAAAAAAGAAACATCTTCCAAATAACCATTTCTTCGGGGTTGTGAGAGGGGGGGGGGAGGTGTGCAATAGAAATGAAAAGTTGCAACCTCCAAAAACACACCTAAGATCCCTACGGAATGTACATACCAAATTTCAACCACCAAACTCAATTGAGAGAGGTGATTTATTCAAGTCAAAAAGAAGGGAAAACCCTTATATCTCCTCTCCTAATTGACGTAAAAGGCTGATTTTTGGGTATTTCACACAATTTTTGATTCCCTATTGACCGGTTTAAAAACGAAAAATTTTTGCCATTTCAATTTCTCAGCACTCCCTCCCCCAAATTTGGACAAGACTGAATTTTGGCCCAAAATCGTTTCCTCTCATATGTATCAAATCCTCCTTCAACCAAAGACTATTGCCCAAATTTGACTGATTTTGGTCGGTATCGAGCCGAGTAAATGATTTTTGATTTCGGTAAAAAAAGTAAAAATGGTTATAGAATAAAAAGTACATCTAATATGACCAAAAATGGTCTCGATGATCTTCTAAGACCTCAAAATCGATTTAACTACGTACAAGTCATTCATCGGATACTTTCAAACCGCCTCCAACATAAATTTAACATACACATGATTGATATTTAGCTAAATCGAACTGAGAATGCCTAAAATTCATAGTGAGATGAGACTTTCATGAGTAAAACGGGCTGATGCGAGTTCATTGTTACCACTCGACCCCCCTCCTCTTCCCCAAAAGTAGCTCTCTACAGGTATCTAAAAATATAACTTATGAGCAATTTCAAAATTTCAATTCAATCATTAATTCTAGTGACGGACCTTGTAGGTAAAAATTTTTCCTACAAATTTTGTCATATACACATGTTGCCTATCTTGTTATTGAAGGAGTAGCATTTGTTTGAATTTTATACGCCCCTTGAAATAGTCTAGATAGGCAAATTTTGTACATAACCAAAAACGCTGGTAAAAACAAAATTGACATCAAGTTTTTTCTTTAAAAAAAAAAAAAAATAATAATAATAATAATAAAGAAAAAAAAAGAATGGATGAGTCAAGTTAAAAAATTACAGCGATTTTTGAACTCGGGGCGAAATTTTAAGGCATTCTAAGATGTCACACGGCTATGTTATAAAATGAATGTTTTTATCGGGTATGATGCGCCAGGGGTGGGAGGTGCGAGGAGTATAAATTTTTTTTCGAATTGATACATGCTGCAAAATTGAAACTGATCGACTGCTACAGTCTGACGTGCGTAAATTGTTATTACGTTTCATCTAATAAGGTCAATTATTCCTTTTTTCTCCTTAAAATTGTAGTCCGGAGGGAAACTCTATCGAATGGGGTCAAATTCAAAAATTATTACCATTTTTGAACTCAGCATGAAACGCTAAACCATTTTAATATGCCGCATTGACGTTTTTGAATGAATGTTTTTATTATAATTCGGCGGGGGGTGGGTGGAATGGAGATTGGAAATTTTTTTGAGGAGCCGAGGTATGCTGAGAGTTGCAACTAATCAGCCACAATTGTCTAATTTGCATAAATTCCAATTACAATTCATCTAAATGGCGCCACTTCTTTAATTTATCCCTCAAATTCAAGTTTGAGAGAGGAATTCCATCGAAGGGGGTCGAATTCAAAAATTATGATGATTTTCAGACTCAGTGCGAAATTTTGACCCACTTTGATACATCACATCGCTATTTTTGAGCAAGTATTTCACGGCTTAATTTTGTTGGGGGGAGGGGTGTAGAGTGACCAACCTGTTTATTTTCATTACTTCGCGTTGTGCACGAATTTTTCGCCAATTTTGGTGGAAATTGGCTTTAAATGTGGTTTCATTCAACAAAATTAACGAGTATTTTGTGGTTCGCATCTATATTTTGGATAAGAGAACTGTTTTACTGCCAAAAATCGTTCAAAATGCATAAAAATTGTACTTACAAGTGCAATAGAATGCAGTTGTGCAAGGTGCAACGAAAAAAAATACATATCCAATATGGGGGGAGGGGGAAATACCTGAAACCAAATCCGTTGAGTTTTTTTGGTATCACCTTTTTAGGGATCTACCCAGCCATTGTGCAGGGTTAAAATTTTGAAACTTCACTTTTTCAAATAAGGCAGATAGTGCTGACAATTGAATTTTTTTTTTAATTTTTAAGAAAATTACAAAATTATGGGTGGTAAGAGGAGTATATAGAGTCAAATCGAAGATCCCAAACTTTCATCGCAATCATTTAACGTAATTTCGCATTTTTTTTTCTGTATCCTCTTTAACTTTCTCAAGAAAATTAAAACGTCCTATTAGAGGAGGCCCTTACCTACTCGATTCTCGTATCTTTTTCTTGTCTGATTCTTGGAGTTGTTGTTCAGTTATTTCTCATTCTGAAGCAAAGACCATGATCTTAACTCAACTTCTCTTTGCAGCCCTGTTCATAAACAGATACTTTAGTCTCATTTCTGTGGTTTACCACTTCAATTCAATGTAATTGAATATTGGAATGATAATTAGATCAGCTTCTTTGTTCCTCAAGACATCTCATTATATGTACTTTTCTTTTGAGAAATTTTTCATCATTTATAGGACGATTTCCATTCGTTCTTTTTCCCATGCAGATTTACATTTTACTATATCTTAACGTTATTTTTGAATTTGAATTAATCGAGTAAGTGTACACAACCAAACAAAACATAGAAATGTCATCCTGTAATCCTGTTTCTAAAAGCCATTTTTTTCCAATTTTTCGCACGCTCTTGTCCTCCGTTTGGATAGATCAAGGTGCAAAACCATCAAATCCACTTCACAGGTAATTAAATCCGCGTGTACTTTGTATTTTTTTTTTTTTTTACGATCGTGTAACTTTTAAAAAGTGAGAGTTGACTTTCCGCAAGTATGTAAGTTGCGGAATGGACAACAACCAGCTCCAAGTATACGTAGACGTACAAATACACCATCGTAAGACGTACATATTTTCGCTAATTTTACTCGTTTTCTACAAAACTGGACAATGGACGCGATGTTGAAACGAACAAATGCATAAATAGCTTTACACCAGAGAGTCAACGCAGAATAGGCACACGAGGCTATGTAACTTATACCTCTTTTTTTTTTCATTAAAATATAATTTTTTCTTCGTTTGCAATAATACTTGTCTCCTGGTTTAGGTCACTGAATGGAAACATATATACATAAGAAGAGATGCGACTGCGAGGTCAAAACGTGTAAATTTCTTTTTCAAATGACACTAAGCGTGTGTACCTCTCTATACCGGCCACCTTGTGATATCTGCTGAGAGCCGGAGCGCGGTCTTCTTTTATAATAATTTGCTTATGTGTGTACCGTGTAGTTTTCTGTATTAGGTAGTTTAGGTGTACCTAGACCTACTCGTATATGTATATATGCAGCACAATGTACGCGTACGTATCGTCGTATCATCTTTTCTTCAAATACACGCTGCGAAACGGTCACATCGGAACATCGAATTAACAAACTCGCTTTATCCAATTTTATCTCTTCGCATAAGTGAAAATTTTCACCAAAACAATAATTCATACATGCCTGGGTGTATAGGATAGGTTCTAGGTAGACAATTGGACGTGTGCACGTGTGTGAACATCTCCTATGGTTCGAGCGTGCGCCCGTTTGCGCCTTTTATTAAACAATCACGATATTGAGGCTGCGATGACAGGATATGTAAACATTATACATATAAACACCATGTGCAGCATCAGTATAAGGTACACTTACTATAATTTTTCAATATATGGAAAGCACAGCACACGTTTTTTTTTTTTTTTTTCAAACACTAATAACCTAAATTGCCTATTTTAGTATACGTAATACGCTATTAAAATACAATACAACACCGAGCGCTGCGTTTACTCACAATCGACTCGATTAGCATAATATTCAAATTAGCGGCGAAATTCAATCTAAGTATTTATGGAATTATTGCGTGTGCATGTGCCGTTCACATTGTGTACAAGCTGCCTATTCGAAGGATTGATTGTTTTCACTGCATAGGTAGGCACACAGAACGGACTTCTTTTTCCGGTAATTTGAAATAGGTACGTACGTACAGTACGAGACCTCTAACAACTTCGGTATGCGAGTTAGACGGAATTTATTCATTAATATTTTTTACGCTGGTTTATGGATGAAATAAATAACACGATTGATAGGTAAAATTTACACCCAAAAGGTACAATTTCAGCTTCCCAAGGTAATAAGGAAAAAACAAATTAATTAATGTTTAGGGTAATAAGGAGGAGGGAAGTTAAATGTCAAGAAAACGTTAAAAAAAAACAATTTTTACGCTTGGGAGCCATCCACTGATGGGAGATGAGGAAAATTCACGTATGGTCTCTCTGGATCGAAATTTTCTCGATGCACAATTATGGTAAAAATTACAATAAAAGTGATGGTAATATTCAAACACTCTACGCATAAAATTCGAGAAAAATTTTTCTCTCACGAAATGAGGTTGAAAAGTTGAGACCCCCAAAAGCCACATTTAGAATCTTTACTAAATCTAAATACTAAATTTCAACTTCCTAGTTCAATTTGGAGGAGAGTTACAAGAGGAACAAACTTAAAAGTTGAGAAAAATCGACCAAAAAACTACATTTTCAGAGTTTGGAGAGGTTACAATGAGGCTGAAAAGTCGAAACCAACAAAAGCCACATTTAAGAATCTTTACTAAATCTAAACACCAAACTTCAACTTCCAGTTCAATCTGGAGGAGAGTTGCGAGAGGAACAAACTTAAAAGTTGAGAAAAATCGACCAAAAAACTACATTTTCAGAGTTTGGAGAGGTTACAATGAGGCTGAAAAGTCGAGATCAACAAAAGACACATTTAGGACCATTATTAAAAGTACATATCAAATTTTAATTTCCTAGCTCGACTTGAAGGAGAGATATGAAAGGAACTGTCCTTTTTCAAAGTCAAAAAAAAGGGGAAGCCCTCATATCACCCCTCCCAATTGACTCAGGAGGTTTCTTTTTGGATATGTTATGCAACTTTTAGTTCTCTAACAATTGGCATAAAAACGGGCTATTTTTGCGTTTTTGGCCCCTCAGCACCCCATCCCCTGAAATGGGGCAAAATTAAATTTTGACCCAAGGTCATCTCCACTGAGATATATGTAATCCGCCGTCATCCTGAGCGGATTGAGCGAATTGGAGTGATTTCGTTTGGTATCGAGCGGAGTAAATGACTTAATGTTCGGCAGAAAAGAAATAAATATTTGACCTAGGGGGGGGATTGATTTTTGGAAATATTATACAGCTTTGGATTGCCTATCAATTAACTCAAAAAAGAACAACTTTTAAAATTTTAGCCCCTCAGCACCTCCTCCCTCAAATTTGAACACAACTGAATTTTGATCCAAGGTCATCCCCATTCCAAAATATCAAATGGCACACCGGTCGAAGCCATTTTTCCAAATTTGATCGATTTTGGTTAATATCGAGCTAAGCAAATAATTTTTCAATTTCAGGGGGGGGGGAGATAACGAAAAAAAAAAATATCTGACAAGGCCACGAATGGTCGTAATGGTCTTTTAAGACTCCACAGCGGATTTTTTGTTGATATCCTCCACCTCCTCATCCAAATTGTGGGAGTATTTTGGTGTATATATAAACCTAACCTGTGCACACCGTTCTGCTCATAACTGAGAAGTCACTTCAAAAAATCTCGAAAACAAACTGTTGGATCGTAAACCAAATTTTGTACATATTCCTCTCACCATCTGCAAAAGCCTAAATTCCGCTTCCCCCTCGCCCATCCCAAAAAGAAATCTGATACATCAATGGAACGTTGATAATTATCAATGCACTAAGCTACAAGTATATGTATTGTGGATATACAAGAAGAGGCTGATAATTTTTGCCCTCCTAATCTTAAAAACCTTCCAAACTGAAACAGGAAAGTTGAACAAATTAATTTTATTTCGTAGAAAAAAAAACTGCTCAACTTTACAAATAACACTATGAATTTTTTGAATTATTTAGATCATTTTTGATCAAGTCAGATATTTATATTCTATGTTTTATTTTTGCACCAGAACACTAAAATCATTTACTCGACTCCGTACCAATTAAAATCGTCCAAAGTGGGCCAATACACTTAGCTTGGCAGTAGATTAGATGTATGAGTGACAGTTGTGCCCAAATTTGGGATATGAGGTACTGAGGGGCTAAAATCGCAAAACTAGTTTATTATTTTTTAAATAATCAATAGACAATAAAAATGTGAAAAACATATTCAAAAATCATCCTCTTACGTCAATTAGAAACACAGCTATGGGGAGAGGGCTTTCTCCCCAGAACTTGAAAAAAGTTGGTTTCTATGGTATACCTCTCCCCCAGCTCTGTTGCACTTTCTTGTGTCACATAAAAAGTGGCAGTGAATAAAGTTAGATTCTATTTTTGACATTTTTCAAGTCTGCCACCAACGTATCTATCCTCCAAATTCAGCTAAGAAGTGGAAATTGAGCAAACAGACTCATTGGGGAGTCCAATATGGGCCTTTTAGATTCACAGATGGAGTTGTTGGGATGCTGTAACCTGCTATAGGCGTTATGGACTCAAGATAATAGTGTGACTCCCACCTTATTTAACAAATAAGCGGTTTCAGAATTTTGATCTCTCAGAGGCGGATCTTGGGATCTTGAAAACAAAAACTTTTTCTACAAATTTTATCATGTACACATTTTGCTTAACTTTATTATTAGAGGGGCAGCATTTTTTTAATCTCTTTCGAATGATCGAGATAGACAAATTTTGTAAATAACTAAAAATTCAACAAAAGTTATCAACTACAAAGTCCATCATTCAAAATCACGATTTAAGCAAATTTCCAACTCTCAAAATTTTACAATTGGGGCAACGTGAGATTTTGAAAATAAAAAATTTACCCAAATCGTGGTTTTGAATAATGTACCTTGCAGTAGGCAACTTTTGAAAAATTTTTAGTTATATACAAAATTTGCCTATCTTGATTATTTGAAGGGGCTCATAAAATTCAAATAAATGCTGCTCCTTTAATAGTGGTGATAGGCAAAATGTGTATATGACAAAATTTGTCGAAAAAATTTTTGCCTATCAGGTTCGCCACTTGAATTGATGATTGAAGTGAAATTTTGAAATTGCTCATTAGTTATATTTTTAGATGCCTGTACAGAGCTACCTATGAGGAAGGGGGGAGGGTCAGACTGAACTAGCGTCTGCCTGTACTAGATATCTATACTAATGCTGTTCCTTAATTCCATGGCGTCTGTGGCAGGATAGTAATCAATCCACTCGAGATGAAACTGTGGTCAAAAAATCGTACTGGAGTTCTTATACAGCACAAATCTATTTTTTCTATAACATGAAATTTGTTTCATTTTTCTGCCTCAATTTGCGATGATTTTTTTCGAAGTGCAGGCCCTCTCGCACATACACGCTTAGCCTTTGTTTTGAACAAATCGCCAGCTTGGGATTTTCTTCAATCGAAAATGATACATTGGAAAGATTTACTCCGACCATTTCGTAATCTATTGTCGACGGTATACGCATTTCATAAAGAATATTCTCATTTCGAGGTGTGACGGACTAAAATACTAAATTTATCATCATCGCGACGATTAATCCAAAGAATCGTCAAAATCGTTCTGCTAGTCTCTCAGCATCGAATTGTCGCGTAAGTGTATCATCGCGAGAGATCATTTCAACTGGAAACGTGTCCCTATCTTTGATCACGTCTTCGCATGAATCATCTTCGTATCTATTGAGAAGAATCACTCATTCGCGATACTTACAAATAATTCGGATTCTTTTTTTTTTTTTTTTTTGCTCTCTGTTACCTACCATCGCTTTAGCGTACAATTCCGGTAATCGGAGCATCTCTTATAAACGGTGAACGTATTTTCCGCGAGTAAACTCTTTATTTAACGTAATAATTGTATCGGAACCATTGCAACGTCGTCGTTGGTACTGGTAGTACTGTATATAAGAGTATACCAGATAGGTATACCTATAATACCTACGATCAGCAGCGCGACCTATTACATAATTAATTCCATCTGATTCTTTCGCGAGTTGATTATAATAATTGATTCGATTGTATCGATAATAATGCAATTTAACGCCGTCGATAACAATCAATGTGCGGCAAATTGATGCCTCCGGGGGTATTATACTTCTTTTTTAAAAGTATATTTTGTACAGCTATACATATATACCTATCTACTATACGGTGTGTACCATAATGACGACGACGACGACGATGATGATGATGATAATAATAAGTATAATGATAACACACATTGAGAAGAAGAAAAAGAAAAAAAAGCAAAAGAAAGAAGTGTATCGCGTCTGTTCGTCGTTGAAAATAACCTCCTACTAATAAATTCGTTCGCGTCGGTCGGGTCGGTCGTTCCGAAGCGAAAAATTAATTAGTAATTAAGATTGCAGACTGCGTGAAATATAGGCGATTATTTTATAGAATAGCGTCTCAATACGATTACGGTTATGGCTCTATATACGTAGACGTACCAACTACCGACGCATACTACTTTATTCCGGTTTAGGTACCTAACCTACAGTACTTACACCTATACCACTATGATGTGTATATAAATTATGCTACGAACTAGTCACCTACTATATAGGCATATACGATACATGGTACATGTTCTTCACTCGGCTACATAGATAACTGTAATCAGCTGATTTCACGCTGATCTTGTTAACCGGGTCGAGATTAGATTTTTTTTTTCCATTCTGTCTCTCTATGTCTCCTATATACACTTTTTGTATCAGCTGATCCGCCGGCTATGTGCGATATTTTATTTATTCTTTTTTTTAATGAAAAAATTCTTTCGTTTTGTTTGAACCGAACTGCATCATTTGAAAATTGAGTTTTATCTAAACTTTTTTCAATTCAGGATATTAGTTCAATTTTGCGACGGTTATAACCTTAATTACCAGTAAATTGATAGAAATTATTCACGAATTATCATTAATTACCGATTAACATAGTATATAAATATCGATACTAAAAATTTATAGTCTAATTTGATACTTCATACGATAGCTTGAAACTTCATGCAAGAAAACATGACACAATTTTAACCACATATTTTCATTTTCAGAAATTTATCTACTACCATTGGAAAATTACCGCCAGTAACGATTTACTCTTGTTACCAGTAGCACTCTGAAATTCAACTTCATTTTGGTGAGTCACGATGGATAAATTATTCAAAGTTTTTCTGATACATCGTTATAGGTTTACTATTCGATGTCGGATTAATATTATTATAAGTAACGTTAATTTACCATAATTACGACAATATTACCAGTTTATTACTCAATTTTTTCCGAAATTACTGGTAATTTACCGTATTTACGATAGTTACCAGTCTTTATTTTGTCATAAACATGGTAGGAAATTCATATTTCTATAGGAAAACAATTGGTAATTTACCGGTATTACAGATAATTTGCCGTTATTACAGGTAACTTACCCTCATTACCGTAATTTACCATTAAAACAGAACAATGTACCATTTTTAAGGGAAATTCAAGGCATTTAAGCCTTAAGTTTTCTGATAAGACTTCGACTCCGAAAACTAAGATTTTAATAACCAAGGCTCTGGCTCCGGCTCCGGAGCTCAAGATTTTGTTTTATGAGGCTCCAGCTCTGGCTCTGGAGCACAAGAATTTTTATTTTACAGGGCTCTAGTTTCGGCTCCGGAGCCCAATATTTCATTTTATACGACTCCGGAAAGAACATAAAAAAATGTTCCATTTTGTTCGCTAGAAGTACTATGCTAGCTAATGTCGTTTTACAGCGAAAGGAAATTCAAAAGTTCAACTTCAATTATTTCAAGAACGGTAATTGCTGCTGCTATAAGTAAATGTACCATTGGAAAGATAATTCAATTCTCTTCAGAAAACTGTTTAACAAAAAATTTTACAAATCCCTTTTACAAAAAGATATGAGCGAAAAACTGCAAAGTTTTCACATAAAGTAATGTTGAATTGGGCCTTTCAGAACAATCAAATCAACGTTGCCAGATTTAGTATACCAGCCTGTTATGAAGTTTGCCATGATTCAATTGATAATTGAAAGCAATGGTTTGTTTATAATCTGGCCAAGGGTTCAAGGGTAGAGATGTACTACCCGCGTTGATTTATATTTTCTCTATTGTGTTCAGCACCGGAGTCCGACTACAGCCCTGTAAAATATTAGACTCCAGCTAACCTCCAACTCCAAAAGCCAGGCTCATCGCTTCAAAATATAAGGTTCCAGAGCCAAGCTACATGGCTTCAAAACATAGGGCTCCAACTCCGGAGCCAGGCTTCTTCCTTACAAAATATAAAGCTCAGGTTCTAAAGCTAGGATCTAAAAATCCAGGCTCTGGAGCCACTTTGATGCCTTGGGGAAATTTGCCATAATTACCATTCTATATTTTTTGTTTAAAAAAAAAAAACATAGAAATTTATACCTTTCAGTAAATTACCAGTAATTAACTGCGATTATGGTAAATTAGCGCGATCATTGGTAATTTACCATAATCGTCAGTAATTCACCATAATTACCACAGTGTGACGTAATTACAAGTAATTTACCGTAATTACTGGTTAGTTTTTACCATAATTAACATGTAACTGAAGTCATTTATGAGTCTGAGTCAGAAAAACTCTAGAGCCTAGTGCTAAAAACTGCCCTGAAGCCGAGTACTGGAATTTGTAGCTATAAGAACTAAGTTGGGGTATTGAAATTAAATGCCAGTGATTCAATGTTGATGATTTCAAAGTCAGAAAGAGTCTGTTGAAAGAGGAGTCCAAAAGGTGATGATCTAAATTGGTTTTCATCATGACTCAATTGGATATGTATCAACAATGGCAATTAGGCAATTAAAAAAATCTATTAATGAAAAGTGAGAGCTAAGGAACTGAAGTGAGTTTATTGGTAATCGTAACAAAACTTGATCTCGGAGTAAAAAACTTGAAAAATGTTTATATTTTTTTACGCTAATACATATTTCTTCATAAAGCTCTTTAAAATGCACTTTTTAAGCCAAAAAAAGATTTAATTTCATAAAAATTTCAGCCTTACTTTGTACAAGCCTACCATTTAATTTGTTTTCATGCATTCAGACTTCCAAAAAAGGGGGTTTCTTATAGCATGAGTTTTCACTCAACTACACAGGAAAAGTGTACACGTTTTCCTTGGAACCACTATTCAAGGTGAAATTGTAGTCAAAGAATGAAAATCACTACGGATCTCAGAAGTGATATATGTAATTATAAACCCTTGATCTTTCGTTAATTTTGAACTTATGATATTGAAATTAAAAGTTAGTAAAATTATGACACTGAAGTCAGATAGAATTGTAGAGTAAAATTTCAAGAATTCCTGCAGACTCATGAGTCAGTTTCTTCGCTGGATTCTAGAGACAAAGAATGGGAGTCAGAGTGTATTTTCATCATGACTCCAGGAGTCTGGGTCAGCATCGGAGATTTGGAAATTGAAAATCACTCATAAACATTCCATTATTACCATAAAATGGAGTACCAATTAATTCAACCTTAATACAAAATCTCGTCGTATAATTCTCATTTAAGACCAATCACAGTATTAGAAGAAATTCAAAACAGATTTAAAAATCTTTCCTCAAACTCATCCATTTCCACGCCAACAAATTCATTACAGATTTTTCATTTCAAAATGAGGAAACTCCCGTAATTTCCACTTACCTTTATCTGCTGGTAATATTTCCAATCGAATAGTGAACCCGGAACCGGAATAGAGACCCAGTGCGATAACTATCGAATCTGAAAATTAATAAAACAAAAAAAGGTACGTAAATGAGTAGGCACCAGGCAAATAGGTACATTAAAAGTGACAATTTCCATCAGTGGAAAGGCGTTTAAAAATAATTTTAGAAGTTTCCTCTGCGCCGAAACAGAAGAAACCCCTTAACAAGGTTCAACCGGACACACGGTAAATTGGCCACCGAAGACCAAATCAGGAAGTACCTAGCTACAATCGTAGCTGAACTCTTGACTCCGCTGTGCCCTTTCTGTGGCCTCAACGAATTTGCTAATTAGAGACGAAAAACACGTCGGAATAAAAATAATATTTCAAAGTAAGTCACTTGTATATTAAAGAAAGCGAAAATATTCCTTTTTTTCCGCGTCAGTTTTTTTTTTTTTTGTTTTAATGAACGATTCGGTATAATGAATCCCATACCTATTTATCGTTTTTTTTCTCCTTTTTATGACGCGAATGCATTTTTTATCGCGTATTAAAAAATTTTTACTGCTTTGCCATCGGGTCGACCTTGAAATATTCCAAAATAATTGACAATAAGGTGGAAAAAAAATCGTAAAAATTAAATTACAAGATATACGTGTGTACGTGTATGTTGTACTGTCGTATGCACTCGTCTCGTGTGTACTGGATGATGTGAAAAATACGACGTACTCGCAAGCGGAATCAAATATCATCGCGATGAAATTTAAACTCGTAAATTGGATTCTTGGAATGTTGAAATGATACGTATTTTTTAAAAGTATGAAAACAAGAAAAATTTCATAATTTATCGAAAATACTTATACAATTAAATTTTGTCTGGACGGATTAACGAAGCATTATACGTAGGTATCTCGAGGATTAATATCAGCAATCCAATACTTTTTGGTCAGTGATCTTCGAATATCAGCGGATATCCGCACTAAAGACAGGGCGTAACAAATACCAAAATGATACGTACAAAAAATACGATATCTTAAAATAATAATAATTCCTACCTTTGCCAGTATCTATCTATCTCTCTAGGCCTACGTAAATCCTACACACGAAGATACGCGTACTTATATTAATTCGATCACGCACGCTTCAATCATATAATGCTTAGCCATGAGCTCTATCACGGTTCATTCTTATACAGACTACCAATATGAAAGATTCTAAATATTTCGCTGCTAAAAGATGCAACACCATAACTGAAATTGATGCACGATTAAGCCAGCAGGTGTTGACAAAATGTTTGTGCAACAATATAATATACATATTATTTCCGTAGGGGAACCAGCTATGAAAATCGTGTTGAATTATAATGAGAGAAGCCCTAGCTTAACCTATAACGAGACAGTGATTACCTTATAGAGAATATATCGTTGCGATGTGTGGCCTTTTTTTTTTTTTTTTTTGCAGCATCTCAACGTGCCACTGACTCTCCTCTCTTGATGTGTTTTACCTTATACTATCGTACGTCGAAATTGATCCATGAATAGAAAATTAATTACTTTCTCGATTAGGTTGCTTTAAAAGAGAATGAAAAAAAATCACGCTTGCGTAAAGCATCATCATATAATTAATATTTAAGTGGTGTTATTTTTTTTTGTTTTCAAAAAAATAAAAAAGATCAACGTACTACCTCTAGTGGTGTTTTTATTTGTCGATTGAATTTTTACATACGTGCAAGATCAAAGGTGGGATTTTGAACCGGAGCATGGTGAAAAGAGAATATCTACGGGAGACTAAAAGCTCTGAAGATTTTTTCTTCTTCTTCTTCTTCTTCTTCCAAGAACGTATTAATTATACGTACACGCGAAGGTGCTGTTAATTTTGTATAATGAAATTTGCCACGAGTATAAGGTACATATATTTTTATGTGTAATACAGTTATTATACGTCGGGTCGTTTAAATGGCGCATAATGAAATGCATAGTATGTACTTGAACGTATAAGATGACTCGAGTAAATGCACATCTCGTAATAAAAAAAAATCTGCTAATTGGAGAATTCAGTTATTAGAAATCAGATGCGTACTATTTAGTAAAGGCTTTCAACAGATAAAGAAATGAATCGTGAGAATACTTCGTTAAAATTTCTAAATTAAACGAGCTGAATGTAGCATGGTGTAGGCCTATCGACGTTCTGATGCTCTACGAATGATTTTCTTTTTTTAATCTTCACTTCTCACAGGCTCAGATTAATTTTGGAGGAATCCTAAAAAAACGAGTTGAAATATTAAAATAGTACTGAATACAGCCTCTGTCATAAGTTTAGGACATGGTCAAAAAAACACGTTTTTTCGACCAGTACTTAGTATTTCTGACCGAAATGCAAAATCATAGGCATGAGGGGAAAGAGAAAACTTAGTTATAGATCTCCTCGTTTTGATTATATTTCGCCAAGTATCGGGGGGAATACTAACAAAATTCGTTTTGGGCTCATAGGAGGCCATTAAGACAATTTTTGACCATGTTAGATATTTATTTTTATTTTGTTTTTTTATTTTTTCACCGCGAACATCAAAATTATTTACTCCGCTTCATAGTGACCAAAATCGCTCCTACTCGGTCAATTCGCTCAGTTTGGCAACGAATTAAATATAGATGAGTGGGGATGACCTTAGGTCAAAATTCAGATTTGCCCCATTTTGTGAGAGGGGACGCTAAGGGGTCAAAAACATGAAAATTATTCCTTTTTGAGTAAATCGATAAGAAATCCGAGGTTGTATAACATATCCAAACATCAACCTCTTAAGTCACTTAGGAGGGGAGAAATGAGAGTTTTCCTCCTTTTTGACCTTGAAAAACGGCTGTTTCTCCCGTATCTCCCCACCAAAGTAAGCTAGGAAGCTGAAATTTGGTATGTACATTCAACAGGGGCCCTAGATGTGTCTTTTGCAGGTGCCGACTTTTCAGTTCCAGTGAATTCCCGTCACAGCCCCCTAAAATATGGGTTTTTGGTCCAGTTTTCTCATTTTTTGTTTTTTATTGCATAACTCTCCTCCGAATACAGCTAAGAAGCTGAAATTAGGTAGGTACATTTAGTAGGGGCCCAAAAAGGTGCCTTTTGCGGATCTCGACTTTTCAGCCCCATTACATCCCCTCACAGCCCAAAATATGTGATTTTGGTCGGTTTTTCCTATTTTTTAACTTTGTTTCTCGCATAACTCCCCTCCAAATTCATCTAGGAGCTTGAAATTAGGTATGTACATTCAGTAGGGACCCTAATTGTGCCTTTTTGAGGTATTGACTTTTCAGACCCATTGCATCCCATCACAGTCTTGAATTTGTGGTTTTTTGGTCGTATTTACAATCTCGAGTGTTTGTTCCTCGCATAATTCCGCTCAAAATTGGGCTAAGAAATGGACCATAGATGTGCCTTTTGGGGGTTTTGACTTTTTTCTTTCATTCAAAAAAATGCATCAAAAAATATAGTCAAAAAAGTGGCAAAAATTACATGTTTTTCGATATAAATTGATTTCTACACGGAAAACGCCGACTCAAATCGTAAAACTGAACGGCTCTTTGGATTCATGATAAAATTTCTATATAGAATCCGGGTCCCAAAAAATTCTAAAAAATTCTATCTTACACTTTACAGATAATACCCAAATTTTTTGAACCATGATACAAACTTTAAGCACTCTCTCTTCCCTCATTTATTCTATTTAGATCGAAACATTAAAACGAAATTGAAAAAATCACATCAAAGAAGTTTTGTATTTTCCTAAATTTCTTTCTTTTTTTTTCGATTTGATAAAGAACGAGAAATTATTTCGGCAGAGCTCAGTCCCTAAAAATAGGTCAAAAACTACTAATAAAAATGTATCATGGCAATTACTCTGATTATCCAGAAACTGGGTGAAACTGAAAATCACAAAACCGGTTTGAAGAATGAACACTTCGTTGAAAACGGTTATAAAATTTACCGAAATAATTTAAAATTAATAATGACAAATAATTAATTATATCTTCAAATTAGTAGTAAATAAACCGTGAGGAAAAAAAAATATTCGAGTTCTTTAAATTTGAAAACTTTAGTCTATCAATATAAAGTATGGACAAGTAAGATGGGGTGAATCGGCTCCAGGCTGCAATATTCAAACTATGTCGTGGAAGTTGGTCTTTAAGGTTTGAAAAATTGTCGTTAAAAATCCCCCCCCCCCACCTCACTACCTTCTACCGATATTGTCCTAAATGTGATGGTAATAGCAGTTCAGCTTATAAATCTTCGTATTCTTCAATTCTCAACCGAATTATCTCTAACTTGCAAGAATAAGAAACCATATCAAGGATCTTCCCTGAAAATTTTTTCAAATTTTTTCCATCATCTCTTCGCCAGAAACACGCATTTCTAAATTTTAAAACCCAATATCTACGTGTTATTTCAGACATGTAACAACGAAAAAAAAAATAATGTTACGTTGCAGACCCATATATTTTTTTTCGAATTTTTTTTGGTGATGGAAGTATTTTTTAATAATTTTTCAAGCTTAAAATAGTCATTTTTACTCGAAGTTTTTTGTACCTTTAAATACGTTCTATTGGACTTGATTATGTTTGATTGTAGCCATTTTTACACAAATTTATTTATTTTTATGGTTTTTGGTTATTAGCCTGATTTTTTATGTAATATTGTCAATAAAAACCAGACTATTACAGTGTATCGACCAACGGGGGCTGGGGGGGGACCAACAAATATTTTTTTTCTTCCGAATATTAAAATCATTTACTCTGCTCGATACAGACCAAAATTGCTCCAATTCGGTCAATCGGCTTAGTTTAGTGGCAGATTACATATATATGAGTGAGAATGAACTTGGGTCAAAATTCAGTTTTGCCCCATTTTGGGGGAGGGGGTGCTAAAGGACCAAGAACTCATAAATTTTTCTTTTTTGAGTCTATATATAGAGAATCTAAAGTTGTATAATATATCCAAAAATCAACCTCCTAGATCAATTAGGAGGGGAAATATGAGGGTTTTTCCCCTTTTGATCTTGAAAAAGGGCTGTTACTCCACTGTCTCCCCACCAAAATGTGATGTGAAATTGAAAATTCTTATGTACATTCAGTGCGGGCCTTAGATGTGCCTTTACCCCGCCCCCTCCATAGCACCAAATATGTGTTTTTTTGGTCGGCTTTTTCTTTTGTTTGAGTTTGTTCCTGGCAAAATTCCCCTTCAAATTGTGCTAGGAACTTGAAATTAAGTATATACATTTAATACGGGTCCTAGATGTGCTTTTTGGGGATCTGGACTTTTCAGCCCCATTTCACCCCTCCACAGCTCCAAATGTGTGGTTTTTTTGGTTACTTTTCCTTATTTTTTGAGTTTGTTCATCGCATAACTGCTCTCTAAAATGAGCTAGGGACTTGACATTAGGTATGCACATTCAGTAGGGACCCTAAATATGCCTTTCGTGAGTCTCGACTTTTCAGCCCCATTTAACCCTCTCACAGTACTGAATATGCCGTTTTTTCGTCGTTTTTTCTAATTTTTTCAGTTTGTTCCTCGATATTTTAAGGTACAAAAATATTCGAGAGAAAATGACTATTTTAAATTGGTAAAATTAATAATAAGGGTGATTTTTCGCATTTTTAAAGGTCTTCTACTATCAAAAAAATTCTAAAAAATATTTATGTTATAGATATGGGTGCACTACATAATATATATATATATATTAGGCTATGGTGGAAAAAATTTGAAAAAATTTCCACGGATGACCGTTGAAATGGTCTATTGTTTCGACAAGTTTGGTAAAATTCGGTTGAGAATTGTAGAATATAAAAATTTATGAGCTAAACTCGTATTTGGAAGATATTCAGGGCAATTGTAGGAGGGTTGAGGGGGAGGTCAAAAGTTCCTGCCAGCGATTTTCAGACCATAGGTGACAGTTTGAAAATCGCTGCCAATGGCCGGACTCGAGACCCCTCTTACCCAACTATTCTCTTTTCACCTGAACTAACGTAAGCTACGAGTCGATTTCATCGGCAAAACCTGAGACTAGCAGTTGGCAACATAAAATAACTCATACGACTATAAAAAAAAATCCAAGTAAAGCATGCTAAAATCATTCTGTACGAAGCCTTTCGGTCCTTGAAATATATTCTAAAAAATTGCTTCACTTGACGATAGATGGTCTTGATATAAAACCTACCTCAGCTATTTTAAATACGTAAATACTCGCAGAATTCAAATTTGAACATTTAGAAGGTCACTCGCATTCGCATAATATAGTACGAATCCATTTATACGACCGTTTTCTTTAATTACCAATGCCGCATTACTTGATAATTAAAAATACATGGAATAACTTTCTCACGAAAAAAAATTATCCCAGCTTCGTCTATCCATACATCTTGTATACATCAGGTAGCACTCGACCATAATTATACGTAAAAAGTCGAGAACAGCTATAACGCGTCGCACGCTACTACACCTGTTTTTACCACTACAACTATAGCTGCAAATGCATCATGGGAGAATACTATGTTTACATAGGTCGGTGGTTGTTGGAAAACAAAAAAAAAAAAAAACGACAATATTAGGCACCTAGTTATTACAAAATCGAATAAATATTCGTCACGGATGTTGCCTATTAAATCTCGTGTGTAAATATAAAATTTTCATATAACCTTCCCAAGTTCTCAAAATAGTATGGATTTAATTTCGGTGAGAATCGTTTTAAAAATATCGAACAATGGACCAAAAAATCGATCATACCAGGAAGGGCAATCGTATACATGTATCATTGTATGTAATATACGAAGATGTAGGTATCATCGTGCGAAAACAAACATACTCGTAAGCGCCATTCAAGCCGTATGTACCTAGCAAAAAAAAAAAAAAAATCGACTATTTGTATTTCGAGGTCGTTCCTCGTCAGTTTACTTTATATTATTTTGTTTTAGAAGAATTTCACGTTTTTGTATTTGTAATTTTACTTCGGTATAATAATTAATACTTCCTGTGTAATTTTTTTTAATTTTTTCGCACCGTGAATAATGTAACGAGACCTGGTCAAGTATCGTCAATGACACGATGCCCATAAATAATATCTCAGTCGACAGGTAGGAGGTACTTAGTACCTACTGTACGATAATTTTGGGCACTTGTTAGAGCAGAAATATCAAAAAAAAAAAGACATAATACTACGTGATCGTATTGTAAACAAGCGTGAGATAATAGTCGATTACGACTTATACTGTACGAATGCTCTGCGCTGGAAATGTCAATCGTATAGACGAGGAAATCGATCTGTTGGATTTTAAATCGTGCCTGCCTGCTTTATGTAGGTAGGAGGTATCTCTACGTATACACACACACATATATATATATATTCGCAAATGGCAAATATTATCAAACAGAGGAATCACACTTTCGGTATACTGTGATATTCGTGATTCGAGCACGAGTACTCCTTACCTATACCTTAATTAGCTGTCTCATTGATCAACGAATTAGTCACATCCGCGTCGCCTTAACTCATGCGGTAATTTCCATCATCCCCCTACCAGTTCAGCCATTATTATCGTATCCTAAAATCGATGACATTGTAGATTGAAATTTAACCTATCTAAATTTCAATCTACCGCCGTTCATCCCTCGATATTTTTCGTCTCGTTAAAATTTCAAAACATAGCTGATTAGAATATCAAAATGGTAAACAAATACATAAATAAAAGAGTGAAACTCGAAGTATGGAAACACGCGCTCGTTTACCAACAAATACAGTACGTTCGAGTACGAGTATACTCAGCCAGGTATAGGTAGGTATCCATATAGCTTGCGAGCTCGTAATGTACACATTCAAGCACGTACACTTGTTATACAACTCTTATATTATAACGATAGGATAGACTATACACAACCAATAGGGCGCTGATTTTGAGGCCGTGCAAATCGACGCGACTCTTTGACAAAACTGTTGATGTACTACGTGGGAGTTTGACTTCTGACTACACCACACACACACACACACACACACACGAATGTACCAAACTTCCATATATGTATATATTCATATCGGGAAATTGTCAGACAAGACGACACTGTCTCGGTTACATACGAGTACACATTTTATACTCATATCGTTTGAATAGGTTCGTTACACGTTATAGAAAGTAGGTATACGATGGACGAAGAGCAAGCACCTCGATTCTTACAGCCTCGCGATCAAAAAATTTTCCAACATCTTAACGCCTCATTGAACTCATATGTTTAGAATAAGTAAACCGGTAGAAACCGCAATTGAAAACATTCAATTATTATATTTTTATATCAGCATCTCGACCAGATGGAAATTTCGAATTCTATAACCATAGCCACGAGTACACAGTACAGGTAGCTCGATAGCTACTAGCTGGCTGCTATCTGCTTCCTTTAAGTCAGCCGACCGTGTAACGAAATGCCGAATTCATTTCATCTTTAAATCCGAATGCAGCCAAAGTTGTTAGATGGTATTTTAAAACGAGAAAACGCGTAGACGACGACGACGACGGCCAAATTAAAATCCTATTTTGGTATTTGCGGTACAACGAGAACAGTAATAGAGTATTCTTCACACCTTGAAACGTTAGAGTTGAGAAAATTACCGTTAACCTGTACCCAACTGGTAAAGTTGAAGAATTGAAAGAAATGGAGCGCAATTGAATTTCAGGGTTATGACGATTAAGCACAGAAATAAGAGTCAAAAATTGCGCAAACGTTCAATACTTGGTGGAAAAACAAAGTAATCGTCTCTTTCGATAAGGGCGCTCGGCTTTTTATTTCAACTCAAGGTGTCGTGAAAATTTAGATTATTCAATTTCGAGCTAATCATCGCAATTTTAATATTAATTATAACAGCTACTGTGGAGAAAAGAGGGTTATAGGCGGGGTCACCAGTTACTATGATTTTCTGTTGATTTTAAATTGAAATAATTTCGCGGAAATCGTCTTTGTTTCCTTTTCATTGCAAAATGGCCACTCAAAGTGAGGTCTCATTGAAAAAAAAATGAAATTTTTCTTGGCCCAAGCACCCCCCCCCCGTCTTTCATGTGGGGGGCCGTAAATTTTTCGGAGTATTTTCAACCCGACTGTAAGGAAATATGTCTACTTAATTGGAGCGAGATCCGAACCATATTGTTTATATTGGTATCTCTAGTAATGAAACGTACGCCCGTGAACGCCATACCTCCCACCAGAGCGTGGTGGGAAACGTAACTTATCCGCACGGGCTTAATACGACGAATAATCAGTTTTCATTTTTTTCATAATATTTCAGCACTTCAATATTTTTGAAATTTTTATTGTATATTCGTGGATAATTTTAACACATTTTCAGGAAAAAATTCCATTGCAATTTTAAATTATCATCGCAAGATGGCCGACTAAAGTTAAAAATGTCAATTTAAAAAAAAACAATTGTGGGAAAATTAATAAAAAATACGAAAAAAATCGTTGAAAATCGTCGAAAGTTGGATCAAAAAATTTACAAAAATAGATCAAAAATCGTGAAAAACTGTAGAAAAAGTTGGGTGAAAATTGACCAAAATATGGAAAAAATTGCTAAAAATAATCGAAATTTGAGTAAAAAATCACCCAGAATTTGGGTAAAAAATTGACAAAAATGCATAGAAACTACAAAAAATGGATCAAAAATTCCAAACTAATGCAAAAAAATAAGAAAAAATTCTCTAAAATTGTTAAAAATTATTGAACATTTGGTGAAAATTTGAAAAAAAATGCGTAAAATCGACATAAATTATGAAAAAAATATTAATAAAAATAAAGGAAAATTATGTGAAAAGAGAATGTTGATAATGGACAATATTTATAAAAAAAATTATTTAAATCAAGAAAAATTGTGCAAAAAACTGACAAAAATACCAAAAAATCCAGAAAATTGATCGAAAATTATGAAAAAATGTTGAGAAATGGGGGAAAGTTGATCTAAAACATAAAAAAAATCGTTAAAAACTATCGAAAATTGATCAAAAATTACGAAATGATGTTGAAAAAAGAAGAAAATTTTCAAAAAATTGTTAAAAATCATTGAAAATTGGAGAAAGTTTGACGAAAATGGATAAAAATTGACATAAAATATTTTAAAATATCGTTAAAAATCATCGAAAATTAATTAAAAATTTAATACAAACGGAAAACAAATGCAAAAAATTGATTAAAAAAATCATGAAAATATACCGAAAAATTGAGCTAAAATAAAAAAATGGTTACAAACCATCCAAAATTTGGGTAAAAAATCAAATAAAATACGAAAAATTGAAAACCCTCCAAAAATTACGTAAAAAACTGTGAAAAATGATTGAAAGTTGGATAAAAAGTCGAATAAAATAAAAATAAATGAAGAAAAATCATCAAAAATCACGAAAAAAAATGTTAAAAATAGACCTGAAACATGAATAAAATCGTGGAAATACAAGTGAAAATTAATTAAAAATTCGAGTGCAGATCATTGGTCAAAAATCATGAAAAAATGTTGAAAAATTGGTGAAAATTGACCTAAAATATGAGAAAAATGGTTACAAATTATCGAAAAATGAAATAAAAAAAATCGAATTAAATGCGAAAAGATGAGGAAAATCAATCAAAAATCACGGGAAAAATTGAAAATTAACTTGAAATACGAAAAAAAATTATCAAAAATCATCGACAATTGGGTAAAAAATTGACTGAAATACGAAAAGAAAAACGCAAAAAATTGATAAAAAATTGTAAAAAAATGTCGAAAATTAGACGAATATAAAATTGACCAAAAATATGAAAAAATCCGTTAAAAATCATCGATAACTGATCAAAAAAATGTTGAAAAATATGTGAAAATTGACTTAGATTAGGAAAAAATTGTTAAAATTCGTGCTTCAAACTTTTCTCTCAAAAACGGTGAACTTTAGAAAAAAGTCATCAGAAATCCAAAATTCAAGATGCTTGAATATTTCGGCTATCAGCTATTCTGTCCCCACGAGGCACACCATAATTGTGATATTTGCGAAAAATGTCGAAAACTACCAAATTCAAAAGCTCAACTTTCAAACCGATGCTAAAGTCTGAAATTTATTCAGTTCTTTTCCAGCACAAGATCTATCCATCATAAAAATTTCAAAATATATACAGCTTTTTTCAAGCTTCAAACCGAACACAAGATAAAAGTTTCAACTCGATCTGTCAAGTTTTACTGGAATTATCGCATCAGAAAACCAATGAGCTTTTATATGCATTAAAACATCGATCCAGTTACGAGATTTCAACTTCAAATTCAATTTTCTCGAAAGAGGCGAGCCTTTGAAAAAAATATCATAAAACCAATGCTGTAAAACGTAAAATTCTCGACCATCGGTTTTCCATCCATTTTCATCTACGATGCACCTGCCGTGAAATATTTATAAAAAATTCAAGAAACTTAGAACTTCGACAGGCTAAATTTTACGCACACAAATCGACTAGAAAATTTCGCCATTTCAAAAATCTACAAAAACCCATCAACATCGCCCCCAGTTGAACAATAAAAATGGTTCTAAACTCCTCCCGAGAGTATGGTATGAATAAATTTTGTAATTCTTCGATCGTTGGTATGTTCATACCATATTACCAAACCTGTATAAAATTATGGCTTCTCATTATAAATAATCAACTCATCATTCCTGTTCCTACGAGTACATTTCACAAACTTCTTCGCAATCTTTAAGAAAAAATCTCGCAGTAAATCAATTGAAACAGACAGGAAATAAAATACTCGGCTAATACCCGTATAAATAAACCTCAAAATTTGACCATTGACTATGAACTTGAACTTATTGAATAAACTGCCAACACAGTAGGTGCTACGTAGACGTACTGACGATGACGTTTCGATAAAACAATGAATATTTTTAGCGGTCAGTTTATCATACCGGAGAAAGATTTTTAACAACCAAGATAGATTTTTTTTTTTTTGCCAACGACAGAATGACCTGTCAGTCCATTCGAGCCTGACTTATATAAATTTCCCTTTTCTCTATTGTCAATGTAACACATCATCGATAGGTACGACGACGAGAACGAGGACTACTAAGCGACTACTACATCGACCAGAATACATAATGACATTTTATTTCAAATCGTAATAGGCGGTTTGAAAACAAAGCGAATAACAATGTCAGTTCACGGATCAATTAACTAATCACTCTATTTAATGTAAATAAAAATTGAAAAATTGCCTATCATTAAGCTGCAGATATTGTGCAAAATTACGCGTCTCGTGTTTTTTTTTTTTGCAGAAGTATCGACCCATGTACATTACTTTTAGGATCAACATACATATTTTCCACGAAGAATATATATACCTATAACCATGAACCCAGACTATCGTCTATTATGTTTAGAAACAATATTGCAGCTGCAGTTATGGTCGTTACGTAGTGGATACTTGCAAACTTATTACTTACAAATATTTTATGACCGATGGAGATGAAGAAAAATCGAACGTGGTCACGCTAAGGTTATAATTACGACGTTAATTTCGTTAATAATACTATCTCCGGTCATCGAATAGCGATTACATCTCGTTTCTACGTAATATCGCTGCCAGTATGTATCGATATAATGGTTTTCTTCCTCTTGCGGTGTTTTTTCTTATTTTCCCTCCATGCGCAAATACTAGAAAAATTTCCAGCCTGCGGTCATGCGAACTCATGGGGGCACCTGGTATACATACTATGGCCATGCGGAAGATAGACACACCGAAACCGAAAGGTCTCGAGGAAATCGATAGGTAGAAAATCGATCACCCCTATACATATAAATACAAATACATCGAATACCTTTCTCTATAACCCTATAGGTCGATCAGTCTTTCCTCTTTCATTACCATAAAGATAAACCGTTAATTGCCCCTGTAATGTCTATCATTTATGCGAGTAAATTCACCGTGTAATTATTCTAATTCACATATAACAACGAAACACAGAGCGAAAAAAAAAAGAAAAAAAAGAGGTGTACTTGTGACCAAACGTTATAATTGGTCCCAGTTGAAAGACGAAGAAAAAAACTATCGATGATCGAACACGCGTGTCTTCTTCACTTTCATCTATGTAGAAAGTTTCCCCCTAACGTTAGATTCGAAAGATGAGTAGGTACCTACGATTTTTCACTAAATATCGATTACAATGATGTGATGTTTACATTAAAAGACAATAGCTGATAATTATTTGGTTACGAGATAATCTAATTTTTTTTTTTTTTTTTACACTCGAATTTCAACTACGTGAGAAGAAACACTACTACGTACGTATATATCAGCGCTGAACCTTGCGTACCAACCACGAATATCATGGACATAATAAAACTGCAACTATATAAGAAAAATTTTCCCAAATACAGTTATCTATTCTTAACGTCGCTCGTCGTGCACTTTACTCAGCCAATACACAATGTAATCCGTCGGTTCATCTGGGACAAGTCTCTGTGAAATTAACGATAAACAACCGACCGAAGCCAATATGTTTTTGGCAAGATTTTCCGAAAATATCATACCAAGCAGAAAAAAAAAACCAGTTCTAGTTTGTTGTTGGTATTTTTTTTCCATCTTGTGTACGCTACTCGATTACGTAAAATGCTGCTCGACGCCTAAAATTAATACAGTCAGGTCTCAAATTAAAATCAGATATTGAAAAAGAAAGGGGCAATTAAGGTTAGCTCGCAATGAAAGCTGACGCAACGTAATAACGTTTATTCAATGCATATCACATACTTATACTGTACATACAATGATTAAAAGATAGGTAGGTAGATTATTTGGCCGAGCATTTTGAAACACAGTCGTGTGCGCTGAACGTTTTTATTTTTTCTTCTGATGCATTCTCTTTCGGTGCTTTATGTTAGTATTTGTAGTAGCTCCTTATGAAGTACGGTAGTCAAAAACCAAACCAACTGCAGATATAATGTTGAAATATCGTTTTCAAAAGTATTTCGATTATTAACAAGTTCTCTTCTGTACCGTGCTTCGAATTTACATAATATGTAGTGTACCTACTTCGATCGTACAATATGCCATATTTAAGTATAGGCTCGAGGTAATATTTAAATCTTGATCGAGCTTCTTTACCAACGAGGTTAACTATCGTTATAGTCTTATTTTTCAACAATAATGTACTCAATTTTGACCTATCTTGATCAGTCATTTACCCATACTCGGTGTAAAAACTCGCTGATTATTATTATTTTACCTACATGCCTCAAAGTTCAATTGATCTATAATATGATACAAGATATTATTATTATAACTTCTCCGCGTATGAAATAGTTCCTAGAATACTTTTGTAATACTAATGAGAACATATAAAGAACAATAAAGAAAAAAATTGGCTTCGCGACTTCACAAGTTACAGGGGTAGAAGTTGAGTTTGTAATTTGTACAATTAAAACTTCCAAGAAGCACATTTAGTACTTTAATTGAATCTACATCAAGTTAAACTTCAACTCGTTGGCTGAATTTGGAGGCAGGCATTTAGAAGAGAAACTAATTCGAAAGATAGCACAACTATATAGATACACAGAAAATCAGCTATTCAAGACCACTGTGAGAGTGCAATGGAGCTGGAAAGTTGAAACTCCAGAAAGGCTAAATCTGCATGCTGAATTTCAACCACTTGCTTCGTTGGGGGAGGAAGGAAGTTATGCGAAGAATCACTTACAAAAACCATTTTATTAGAGCTGTATAAGGCTTCAAAAGGTCTGAGAAGTTGAAATTTTCTATAGCCTCATCAACTTTTATGTACATGCTAAATTTAATCTCTCTAGATTAATTGGAAGGTACAAACAAGGGACAGACTTTTTCAAGGCCAGAAGAGGGAAATCCCTCCTCCACCATATCTCTACCTCTAATTAACGAAAGGGAATGATGCCTCCCAGCACCACTGCCCCATCAAGATATTATTAAGTTTTGACTCAAGGTTATCCCCACTCATATATTTAATTTGTTGCCAACCAAAAGTTTACTATTATGGACCAAATTTGAGAGATTTTGGTCCGTATCAAGCAGTATCAATTATCTTATTAATTGGGAAGGGGGAGTTGAATTGTCTTGTGAGGTAGACGGCCTCCCTTTTAGAATGAAGAACTTAAAGGGGTTGCGCTTAAAATCTGATTTCATATTTACGCTCAAAAAGTTCGGTTTATGTAAAAACGACAGCAATATCATGAACGTACCTATCTATGAATCCTAAACGGGGGGGGGGGTTGAGAGGGTGTTTCGTATGGTGCAATAGAGCCCTAATGCAGTTTTGCTTTTCAACTACGATTTTATATTTCTTTAATCTACAAATATGCTAAATATGGAAACCATTCCAACATTTCTAGTTTTTTAATAATACAAATGGTATATCCATGAATTATGGGAATCGCCTCCCCTTCAGAATGAGGCACTTAAGGAGGTACAACTGAAAATCTGATTTCATATTCGTGTTCAGTGGTCTGATTTATACGAAAACGACACCAATATCGAGAACGTATCCGTAGTCCAAAAATAGGGTGAAGAGGTGCTGCTAGGGTCCAGCAGGGGCTTCCACGAGAATTTTGCTTCTCGGCTGTGATTTTCTACCCTTACAAGCTGCCATTATACTGAATAAGAAAATAATTTCGATATTTTCAGATTTTTCCAGTACAACTATGTTCAACCCCTTTCCCTTTCAAGTTTTTTCAAATTTTCACCACGGCGCTTGTGAACTAAAATTTAAAAAAAAAATGTGATAAAAGGGTCAAGTACACATCCAAAAAACAAGATTTCAAAATTGTACCACACCAGTTTCCTTACTGAAAATAAATAAAATTAAAAAGGTGGTAATGGTTAAATTATTGGGGGGGGGGGGTCTTATAAAATTTCAGTTATTTTAAGCATGACAAAAAAGAGACGATAATTTTTGTCGTCGTTTTCATTCCTGCTTTAGATTGTTTTGCTTGACAGCCTGCGGGGGAGGAGGGGGTGTTAACTAATTGAAGAAGAGTTTGCCCCATTTTTTTTTTTTTGAATAGTATTATGCGCCTTTTAGGACAGGTAATGAGAACTACAGGGATATTTTACTGTCCCTTTCTACAATAGCTCGTATCCTTTTCACTCGCATATATTTCATATGAACTTATTCATCAGTGATAATGTAGAATTTTCCAATTTTTGCAACAGCGTGATCGTAAGTTGTGCACTTCGTTAATTCTAGAATTTTCTAGAAGAAGTTTTTCTATCATAACACATTCCAGTTTTTCAACGCTGCTGTTCTAACATTCAGAAGGAAACCATTCAACTTATTCTAACAATTTTTCAAACCACCAACTATACCAAAGTTATCCACCAAAACTTCAGAAACCTACTAGGTATTTATTTTCTATCGAAATAATCTCTCGGAAATTATTTCTACAAAACTACACTCCTCCATAATGAAATACCACACGTAAACATAAATTCTGCGAAGTATCGGACCTTCATTAATCATTTTATTAATGTATTTATAAAATTTTAAAAACGTCGACCTTGTCACAAAAGAGGAACAGTTTTTATCCAAGTCAAACAAAACTTTGTCAATTAGCTTATAAACATCTTTAAAAGGAAGTCTACAGTACATCTACGTAGTGCATCCAATGTAAACACAACAAACAAACATTAATTCAATCTGGTCATTATCACAGAAAAAATTACACCGTCATCCATAAAGTACTTAGTCGATATCACGAATCATTTGTTAAGTGAACCTGAAACTTGATGGAAAACCAACACTGACCACTGAGTGGAATCCATCAGCTTAGGAGGAAAAAAAAAATGCGATCGCGGGAATTATTCGAGTATAAACCAGGAAGCTAAAAACGCCCTCGAGTTTATTGCCTTCGCCTTCTCGATGTAAGGACCATCTATGTCGAAAATTTGCGCACACCCGGAGCACATAAAATCATGATGACGAGTACAGTGTACAGTGAGGTTCAATTTACAGTCGTTTGAGAAAACCATCTCCATTACAATCGATATTTAGCGACAATTTCGTCATGAGAAGAAAACAGATTTTCTTCGTAATGAAATTTCAACTTGAACAAACAGCGTATCTGATGTATTTGTATTGATCATCTTTTTTATTTTCTTTCTAGCACACTAATCGCGTAGCACTTAAATGAGAACGACACAGATTACTCAGTCTTGTCCTACATAGACAAAACTGGTATCTACTTCCTGTGTTCTAAAGAAAGGCGATAGGAATTACTACAAAAAAAAAAAAAAAAATGTAAAAGAAAATACATCTTGAAAGAGTTGTAAAATCATTTCATCTACCATAGTGGAGACTTTTTTTTTCGGTTTACCTTCGTGAATGGGCAGCTGAGTAGTAAACGACACGCGGTCTTACCACTACCTACCAGTTAAAAGTAGTTTACGTAGGATTAGGTCAATATACTGGTATACTGGCTCATCGTGCGCACTCGTGAATACGCCCTAGAAAATTATTCCGATCACACTGACCTCCATGCAATTGTTTTTACATTTTCATAGGACAAAGTCACGGCGATGAAGCATTGTCAACGCATACAGTAATGCACGGTACATGCCAGATGAACGCCTAAGATGATACACACGTGTATATCTTATAATTGCGCGCCTATAAAAGCATGTGGTGGCGTTTGCGGTATTTGGCTAGGTATTATAGGTCGTGTTGTGTGATTTTTATCGTCTCTTTTTCGTTTACGACTGAAGATTTCTCGTTGGTAATGACGTACTTGGTATGGTACACAGACAGAGACGTACAGTCGTACTATATGTAGTTGAATCGTGAGTTATATTACGTCTGCTATATTGATCTATTCAATCTATCGAGTGTCCAGTATACAACAACAATACATACAGTACATAGGACTTGATCTTGTTTTACTTGTTCTTATTACGGTGTCTGTGTCATTGGCACACACTTCTTCGCTATAAGATGATAATATTTCATGTAATCCAAGCAGATGCAATAAGTCAACTAGTCTACTTGCACATAAATGTACATCCGGTACAGGTACATCTTTTTCTCTGACTACGATGGTTGATGAATGAATGATAAAATAATTTAAAAATTCTGTAACAATTCAACGGATAATTGACTTCTTCAGCATGAGGACGTAGCAATGATCTATATAGATTCGGATATATAACTGCATTTTTCGGTTAAACAGTTTCCTATAAACAATACGAAACATCATTTACCGCTATACTCTTCATCTAAAACAGATGGAATTGTTTTTCAAACTCATCCTGCCAATTTCCCTTCGGCATCTATTCAAATTACTCAACTCTATCGGTATCTTAGAATCGGAGAAATCAACACATAGGCATATATATATATCTACACATCATTACACCGACCAATAACTGGGTCAAGGAATACGAACGTATTGTTTTCCAAAATCACCCTTTGCCCACATCTCCTAATTACATTTAAATCGACCGTGAAAACGCTTACTAAAACAGCGTGTCATCTCATTACTACAACAATTTCGATCCATTCGAATGGAGAAAAAGTATAGCATACGTTATTCGATCGAATATCACTCGTTACCACGGTACGGATCGTTATACTCCCGTAGAAACCTGTTCTGCAATCATTGCAGTTAAAAATAACGTGAAAATGTATCAATGGTTGGGAGACGAGGGACGTAGGTAACCATATAGTCACGCGATATAATTTGCAAGAGAATGCATTAAAACGAGCTTAATTGTCGATTCAGACTACCTTAATAACAGCTCAGGATAAGTGCATGATGAGTAGATGTACTTTTGTTGAAACCACATCACATTGCTCGGGTGGTATAGCGTGTTATGAGTTCGCACGAGAAACTAATTCCAACCTTTTACAATACTCACCACGCTCTCGGCTTTTTATTTATCGAGACTTTTTTATTTAATAAACCCTTTTGTATTTCCAATCTTTCACATCATTAAAAAAATTTTCTTACAGTACTTAGTGTGGCGTGGTTATCGTGAGTTAAAAGTTCGTTGAGCTCTTCGCAATAACTACACGTAGATAATCATCTCTTAGCAGAACTGGGCAAAGAAGGAGGGGAAAAAGATTCCATTGGAGCCAGACCATTTTTAGGATTCTGGTTAGTCCTCCAGATCTCTAAAATTTCTGTTCAGCTTCACAAAAAGCAATCACTTTTTGAAAATACTTCACTCAGCTTTTTCTCGCCTAGGGGCCGAAATCGCCACTGACCGGACTTGCTCTTAGGCTGGTCTTTGATTGCACTCTACAGAATAATACTCTGTAGGGTTAGAAGGGTTTGTAATTTTTTCCACTGAATATTTATTTCTACAGTCATCTAATGCTAGAGGTATGACGAATCACTAGATCACACTCATATGAGAGAAAAAAAACTGCAATACTGATTCACTTCCGAAAAAGATCGTTTCACGTAGATCTATTAATGAAAATATCAAAACAAAAAATTCTAATTTAGTATCGGTAGCATTTAAACACGCGAGCATGAGTCACTCGACACAACCAGACACCAAATAACCAGTTTCTGGTAATACAATTTGTCATCACGGTAGTTCATTAGCTGCCCTTGAAAATACGTAGATAAGTTCTCTCCTCCCGAAAGGTGAACGTTTATTGGCAAAATTTACACGTTTCCTTCTTCTTAATATTTAATCTACACCGCAACGTGCAGGCGCTATTTTACCAACAGTGTTTCTGTAATCGAGGGCGCAAAACGCACGTGAACACGATACTATCTTGGAGTTTTTTTTTATACTTGACTCTATTCTGCAATGGCGCGAATAAACTAAGTACATATAATCGAATTACGAAATAAAGATTGGAACAAAAGCTAATAAAAGTGAAATTACCTATCGATGCCAATTTTTGCGGTTGCTGTATTTCGCGCAGGCAGTATGCCACAATCGTGTTATGAAAATTATGGCGCTAGTACATCGGACCATACTTATATCTTACCCAAAATCTATTCAAATAAACCAAATCAACTCAGAACACAAGCTTTCATTTTAGTGCGGTAATAATTTGAAATTTTTACCAATGGTATCAGGGACATTTCATAACTAAGGGTACTGGTTTTATAAAACCACTCTCAACTGTAATGATTTTATGAAATTATAATAATTGTTAGGTTCCTTAAGGATGCTAGGCTACGTGGTGAAAATTTTAATTCAATATCATTTTCTGGTCATGATATATTAGCACTGAAAGGAAAGAAAGTAGACTATTGTAAGCACGAGCATGCAATCTCTATTCTTAGTTGTGTTTTCTTTGTTTAGACATTTTTTGGCAGGAAACTCCACGTGATCATAATTTCATAAATATAAGTAAATAATAGCAATAGGTTCCTCAAGGATGCAAAACTGAGCAATGAAAGAGAAGAGTCTTCTGGGTGCTGTACCTGTACAATACTTTGTTCTTAGTTTGTTTTTTTCTTATTTGGTCATTTTTGGTGAGAAACTCCACATGGTACTAAATAAAACAATTCTTCTGTTTCAAAAATATCACAAACATAAAATACCAAAATACTGCTTCATTGCAATGCTTTTTGATGTCATAGTGTCAAAGATTACCGCACTATTAAGCATAGGCTATCAACTTATATAGCACATGTCAGGGGAGTATCATAAAAACAGGTTTTGGGGTCTTGAAAGATCATTGAATGTCAGATATTCGTTTTCAATTTTTCATCTATTTATCTTCCCTCCACCTCCTTCAAACTGAAATCATTTATTCAGTCTGATGCCGATAAAAATCACGGATTAGATATATGTGAGTGACACTGACCTCAGATCATAATTTTATTCCCTTATTTCCGAATTTGACGGAGAGGTGCCGAGAGCCTAGAGCTGAAATCGCAAAAATTGTTCATGTTCAAAAAAGTTCTATAACAAATAGACACTAAAACTACAAGATATCCATCTGCAGGTTACAGCGAAAAGGAAATTATAGAAAATTCCCGTATACAGTTGTTTCTGATTGTAGCCGTTAGGAGCGCTGTTCACTAAACCTCATAGGGGCACGTTATAAAATTTCTACATTTTTATTAGCTTGAGATCTCAAAGTTTGTATGCATGGTCAGTTTTTGTTTACATAAAGATCAGTTCCGAATGGGGGAGTATATTCTAAATAATAGTCTGGATTTAGGAATTAGTGCTTCTACAAGGTAAAATGTGAGTAACAATTTACTAGTTTTCTTTAAACCTGGCATCCAAAAGTCAGGCTTCTACATCAATTCAGTTGGGGAGATATGAAGGCAGTTTACCCTTATAGCTTTGAAAAAAAAGTCAGTTCCAAATATCTCTCTTCCAAATTGAGTTATGAGGTTTCAATTAGGCATAAATATTGAGTAAGAACCTGTAGATACGTCTTTTGGGACAGGATTCAACTTTCCAACCACATTGCACCCTCTCACATTTCCGAAAAAGAGATTTTTGGCAAGTCTTTCTCGTTTTTCGAGTTCATTTCACCCATATCTCTTCTTTGAATTTAACTCGTCATTATTAAGAGGTCTCAATCGTATGCGACTGTACTGCCCCTATCAGAGTGTGCCAATTGTCACGATTCCGAGCCCTGGTAATGCCACCTGCAACAGACAGAACCCATCCTTTCACGTATGGTACCAATCCATCCGGCAGAGCTGCCACTATAATTTTCAAAAAATCCTAGAAAAAAACATTTTTACTTATAACGTGATTTTCAGTAAAAAAAAATCGTAAATTACTTGGTAATTTACATGTAATTATTAAGTAATTTATCGGTAATTACTTTTTAGCGATAATGCAGTCAAATTGTACTACATAGACAAAACCTACATTAATGTATCAAGTAGTATGCCATTACGCTCCTTGGTTGATGGCTCAAAGATCAGACAATGAACATAACCCGAATCGCTAATGTCTTTAACTGTATACTAAATCAAACAAACGGTTTTTTCAATTTTAAAGAAACGTTGTACAAAATTTCCTGCAATTTGAAATTTTTTCCTCTAAAAATTCTTGAAAACTGTAGAAAAAACTCTAAAATACAAAAATCCATAGAAAAAACCTTAAAGATTTTCAGACGATTTAAGGATAGATCTATAAATCTGGAAGCCGTCTCATCTGGTTGGAGATCTTCTACCTCTTTTACCAAGGGCCTTCTTGAAGAGAATGCTTCTTTTCTTGCCATATGGCTAAAAAAATCCAAAAATGCATTTCTCGCATATAACGCTCAGCCTATAACAAAATCATTCAAATGTTCTACGCTAGTAGGTTAAAAATTAGGAATATACCTTTGAGGGCAGAGTTGGATGAACTCATCGGGACACCAGGAAAGTCCCGACAGTTCGGTGGCCACTTGGCCACTGGAGAGATAATTAGGCGTATTTTTCATCCCTTTGAACCGAAATTTTCTCAGATTTAGCGATTAAAAAAGTACAATGAGTCGTCAAATTTCAAAAATTCCGCCCTCGCTTCGCTCGCGCAACCATATTTTCTTTTAACGTTCTTACTGAAGTTAGATTTGTGGCCGCACAGAGGAAATTTGCCCGGCCCATTCTGAAAAGTTCGTCCAACCCTGTTTGAGGGGTATGGGAATTCTTACCATTCATAACGAAATCAACCTACATAACATTGTTTCTTCATTTTGTGCACAGCCCAATTCACGTAAGTGTAATATTTCACGAAAATCGGACTGAGAATACAACGCATTGCGGTGTCGTTGTTATAATTTATTACCGTTGCAATGCAACTAATCTGAATAAGTTTCAATTTCATGCATGTACCCCCTATTGGGCGCAGTTACCTTTGGCTGGTGGCAACCTAATTATGAGAACGGAAAATGTCACATGAAATCTTTATCTGGCGAAAGTTCGGATCATTAATTCGAGGTTACAGTAATAATTCAAGATTCCGGTAAAAGGCGCTTTGAATTTGGGAGTAACTTCAGTCACATGTTTCTGTGTGACTTATTATGCAATTCCCTCGAAACATTTCTAGATCACTGGAAAAGATATTTCATTTATACCTACGATACATATTGGATTCGACAATTACATAGCTAAATTAAACCGCAAGGTCACTATGTATATATGGAGCGTCGCTATGCGCCGCATGGACCAATTTCATCAACAACAATCTAATCTGGTAAAATCTGTTCGTTCTTCGAAGATTATTCGTAGTCTTCATTAAACTCTTCAATACTATATCGATAAGTTAAATGATACGATTAAACGAAGATATCTTCCCACTCATCGCGACTTATAATTACCCTGACCTAGCATTTCACAAAGAGCTTTACTATACATCTATCGTGTTTATTAATTCAATAGAACGATTAACCTACTATGTAAAGTACTAAAAAGAAACCATAACGCTACATTAGTTCTTATAGTTCTTCATGTGCATGTATCTTTTAATGCTACAGCCTTGAAACTGGGTACATATAGGTGTAGTAGTCAGAACGCCAAGAATATATAAATACTGCTCTACATGCACAAAAAAAAAAGCGATCTGAACTCAGTGAAAGGGATCCGGACTCCGGAGTTCATAATCGAAGTCGTATATCAATATTATACGAACGTTAATCGTCTCATTTTTATTATTTGCGAGTCATTAGTAAAAAGCAGAATATCTATCAACAGCAGCCAGGTTATACATTCGATCAAGAAAAAAAAAAAATGAAAAAAAAACTTTCACTACTGCTCACCTTTTGAAAATGATAACTGACATTTTAACAAAAAAAAAAATTCCGTACTAATTACAATGCGTTGTTTTGTTTTGTTTTTTTTTTTTTTGGTGTGTATTGTTTATTCGAGCTGACCCGTGCGTCCGTGATTTAGAAATTTCCGCCTTTTCTTTATGTAGATATAGATACAACAACCAATTTTTCTTCATAGAGTTCTCACGATCTTCTATTGTGAACACGGATGAATTGGCTGCGGCAAGCCACGTGCCCAATTCATTGCCAGGTTTGCGTCTCTCCGTCGAGTTTCCCCCATTTTTCACCGCAGTCGCGTCGTCGATGCTTTGTCATGATATTACACGACTTTGGCTAGAAATTCTCCGTTTATTATTCAACGGTTAAATTCAATTATCAGATAAGATTAACTCGTCTTCCAGCCATTGTAATTAGAATCCACCACGATAATCGCAAGCCCTGACCTTTGAAATGGTTATAGGTATTAGGTATACTTTCTTTGGGGAAAATATTGGCACGTTGTATATTTTCGATAATAATCTGAAATAACGGAGAATGCATACCTAGTTTGTAATTACCTATGTTAAAAAGCTACCACCGAAGTTCTTTCACACTGCACTTTTTTTTCTTCAAACAGGAAGAAGTCGATGAACTATCAATAAATGTATTGTGCATGTACCTACACAATTTGCGCTTATAATGCATGTATCTGTATTACGATAGCTACATATAATCGTCGTTAAAAGACTAGTTTTGTATGTTTTTTTTTTTTTTTTTTCATCTTTCATCGCTTGCTGTCTTTCTTATTGACGAATGATGTGAACGAGTTACCTAATACGGAATGATTATAGAGTTTATGCGAATATTTGTACGTAATCGAGTTCATACATATATAAAAAAACTGGTCTAGTTGATACACTTGTGTATATATCTATCACTCGTCGTAGTCGTCGTCGTTGTTGTTGTTGTTGTTGTTGTTGTTGAAATTTCTCAGTCAATTAGATCGCAATTGCAGTTCGACTGATCCGAGGGTGTTGGCATACTTCATTCAAAATTCATTTTTTACATGTGCTCTAGTTTGTACACATAAATTTGATGAAGTTACTGTTTCATGCTTGACCAGATGACCACCGTTCTAAACTGGTGGGTACTTCTACTTATATGTAATGTAAGACAAACTTTCATGATGTGTACAGAGATCTTTAAATGGATACAATTTGTTCGTTTATGCAGTCATTAAAATAAGTAGGAAATAGGAATGTTGAGAACAAGCAGCCAGAAGATGTTTAAATACCTATGCCCTCGAGTCAACCTCATGTTAGAATGTGAATTAACATCGAACAAAAATTACGTATGGATTAAGAATCCTGGTCTCAAATTTAGAGAGATAGAAAAACGAAAAAGTTGTTTATAAATTATCAATCTCTTGGCTTGAAGGTGAGAAAATTATAAAAAAATTGTTCGTTGATAATTTCATCAGAAATTAGGCATACGTTTAAAAAAACGGGTAAAAAAGGCAGAAAATTGATCAAAAATTAAGTAAAAAAAAAAAACTGAAAAATGAGTAAAAATTTACTTAAATTGTGAAAAAAATAGAAAAAATTATGGTAAACTGGGAAAAATTTGACGAAATTGACCTAGAATATGAAAAAATTTGTAAAACATGCAGAACATAGAACATCGATCAAATATCAAGAAAAAATGTTGAAAAATGGGTAAGAATGTCTTGAAACAAAAAAACATTTAAAAATCATTGAAAATTGATCAAAAATCACGAAAAACATTGGACTTACAATATGAGAAAATTCGTTAAAAATCCTCGAAAATTGGATAGAAAATTTACAGAAATATGAAAAAAAAACTGCAAAAAATGTATTAAAAAGAAAAATTGAAATTTAGGAGAAAAATAATCTGAGATATGAAGAGATTCGTTAAAAATCATCAAAAATTAGGTAAAAAACTGAATAAAATACGATAAAAGTAAGGAAATTGATCAAAAATCACGAAAAAATTGTTTAAAATTATTGAAAATTTTGTAAAAAACTGACAGAAATATGAAAAAAATTAAGAAAATTGATCCGAAAAAAATTCAGAACAACAGGTGAAAATTAATCTAAAATTTGATAAAAATGGGTAAAAAGTGCAGAAAATTGATCAAAAGTCGCGAAAAAACCTGAAAATTAGGTAAAAATCAACTCAAAATATGAGGAAATCGTTAAAAATGATAAAAAATTGAGTAAAATTGGGTAAAAAATTGACAAAAAAAAACAAAAAAATGCAGAAAATTGATCAAAAATCATAAAAAAATGATAAAAATTAAGTAAAATTTGACCTAAAACATGAAAAAAACTGGTGAAAATTAGGTGAAAATTGACTGAAAATATAAAAAAAATCATCAAAAATTGGTTACAAAATACGAAAAAAAAAATTTAGGAAAAAAAGTAAAAATTTACAACATATTATGAAAAATCATTGAAATTTGGAAAAAATTGACAAACTGTGAATAAAATCGTTACAGATCATTGAACATTAGATAAAAATGCGTAAATAGTGTAAAAAATTGATGAAAAATCATGGTAAATGCCCTAAAATATGAAAAAATTGGCAAAAACTGCATAAAATTGACGAAAAATCACAAAATAATGTTGAAAAATAAGTGAAAATTGACCTAAAATATAAATATAATCATTAATATGATGGAATGTCTGATAAAAATTTGATAAAAATGCATAAAAATTGCAAAAATTGATCGAAAATTACCAAAAAAAAGTTTAAAAATGGATAAGAACTGACCCAAATTGGTACAATTTTCAAAAAATTGATCAAATTGATGGAAATGGACCTAAAATATAAAAAAAATCATCAAAAATTGGTGAAAAGTGCAGAAATTTGAACAAAAATCACGAAAAAAATGTTGAAAACTGGATGGAAATTTACTTAACATGTCAAAAATATTGTAAAAAATCATTAAAAATTAGGTAAAATTTCACACAAAATCGGTAAAAAGTGCAGAAAATTAATCAAAAATTATGAAAAGAAGGTTAAAAAATCGCAGAAAATCACTGAAAACTGGGAAAATTTTGATAAAAATTGGCAAAAAGCAATCTAAAATGTAAAAAAAATCGTTAAAAATTAACGAAAATTTGATAAAGTATTGACTAAAAGTGGGTAAAAGTGAAGGAAATTGATCGAAAATCACAAAAAAAAAGTTGAAAAACGGATAAAAATCGACCTAAATTATGAAAAAAATCGTTAATTTTTCGAACTTTAAACATAAAATAATCCAATAATCACTGAAACCATCATTTCGTGTAATAAAAACTTGAGAAAAAAAAAACAAAAATAATTTTCAAAAATTGCTAAATAAATGAATAGAATTGATCATAACGTAGATTTAGTTCCTTGTAGACGTCAAAAAAAAAAAAACGATCAACAAAGATCATTCTAAACTTGTAAGAAATAATGTAAAAGCGAAAAAAGCTGAAGAAAAACTTCAAAACTCTAAAATTTTCAAATTGCAGAAATAAAATTGGTGACCGACTAATGAGTGATCGCCATCTATCTCCCTGTAGGCTCCTTATTGTAACTCCATAGAGCTACCTGGCCTCCGTTCCTAAACAGCATAGCCTGAACAATGTAAAAAGTTGAAAATTTTAGAAAATATTAACAACAAAGGTTTATTCATACACTTCTTAGTAATTTGTGCAGAAAATTTTGAATAAAATTCACGACTTTTACGAGCAGGTAGTAAATACACCTTACGGTGCTATCTTTGGTTTTAAGAAAATATTGTAAATAATTTTAAAAATATTTTTCATTTTGTGACCCATTCAACGCCCAATATAAGCCATAAAGTTAAAAGTGAAAATTTTCATCCACTGAATCTCCAATTTCTCTTTCGCTTTTAATAACCCGGTTGTATATAATAATTTTCAGTAAAATAATCATTGGGTTTTCACAACCACACGCCGATATGAAATCAGAAAAACATTGTGGTCCACACCATCCTATTGAATAGCCGTTCAGAGCAGAGCGAAGCATATGTCTCTTCTTGTCACAAGACCTAAGTTATCTTGAATTTCAAATCATTTGAGGTTAATTAAACACGGTTTATAAGGATTTTCCATCTCAGTTTATCTGGATTTACTATCTAATAATCACTCGATCGATAACTAGTTATACTCTTTTAGGTTTTCCAAGATTTTTCTACAACTTACCAGCCTTTCCAGCTCGTAAACATCATTTACAACCTGGTAAATAAGTACACCGTTTTAAAACCCCAAACAACTAAATGTTTGCGGTTCGATAGCCCTAGCTAGGCCAGCACGCGACTTCCATACCCTTGATGCACAACCTTACCGCATTTTTCAAATTATACTATAACTGCAAATATACTGGATGCGGCCAGTATTTCCCATTTAAACAACGTTTTTCCGGTACAAAACCGCGAAAATATTCGTAATTAAATGTTTTTGTTTTTAAAATTTTTTATAACGGTTTTAAAACTCAACCAACCCTATAGCTGGTAACCTTGATGCATATTCACGGTTTACACGAATCGAATGCGGTTTTAAAGGGAAACTCCATTTTCTTCGCGAGTCTCCGCCACGCTACACAATCGCCATAAACGTTTAAATTGTCAACATGGTTACATAATCTCGCGGTGTCCGTGCGAGCAGGCCAACACCTATACCGAACGACAAACCGAAATAATTACAGGTACTTTGGTACAACTACGTACATACAAATACATAATATAGATTTGCAAATCGTTCTAGCAGCCGTGTAAATCGATAAAGTCATCGTTCTCTTGTACAGTATACGTATACCTACGAGTACGTTTAGGTATATATGGTACAGGTAGTAAGTATGTAAAATGTTACATAAATAATCGCACTCTCCCAACTTCCCAAGCAATTATGTTTACGTGTTTATGCATCATCCATCGCGTATAAATACTCATCATTATAGTACAATTTTCTTTCCTCCGGCACCGTTCCCGCTTACCTGTTTTTATTTGTTCCGTTGTTATATGAACACGAGTATATGTACCTAGGCTACCTACCTATATAAAAGAGCGTTAAAATATATAACAAATAATGTGCTATAGTCGAATTTCCTCTTTTCATATACTTCCAATATGTACATCTATATACATGTACGTACAGTATACTACACCTTCCTCCATATCTGGAAGGCTATCTCAAGGTAATAACCGGATACACCAAAACTAGGTTATAGACTTGTCGACTAACTATACTCGTATAGCTGAATTATTAAAACCTGGGTGTCTATTCGTCGTTCGACTAATCCGTATATTACGCTAGTTTTCAAAAGTATACACATATCAGACATACGACCATTTAATAGAAGAAAAAAAAAAAGGTGTTAAATATGTTCTTTGGTCGTCGGGTCATTTGTCGTGCCATTACAATCGGTCGAGTTTTCACTCTTATAAATTTATAATACAAGTACAAGTAGGTACCAATGTATAAGTGATAAGATTCTGGTTTTCAAATGGAATGTATTTCACTTTTTTCGTATACCTATCAGCTTATGAATAGGTTACAAGATTTCTGTCTTACTCTCTGTTTCACTATCATACTCGTATATACGCGTGTAATAGATATTTGATAACGGTTTCTAAAGAACGGATGTGGTTTCGGTTTTTGGCTACAAAATGTGGTGTTGCGAGTCTAAATTCATAACACCACAATATAAACAATTTGAAATATTGTACTGTAGAAAGAGGCAGAATCTCCATTTTCAATCGATAACTGATTGGAATCTTCGGCGAGTAGGAAGTAAATTTTATTCAAATAAATTAAATTTCTTTGTAACTATAGAATTCGATGTAAACAAGGGTACTTTTAAGCCCCTACAAAAGGTGGGCCGCTTCATAGATATATTTCCCATCAGAATGGACCAACCAACCGTGGTAGCCATTCTACTTAGGGATATTAACAAAGCTAACAATCAAGCATGAAAATGTTAAAAAAATTGAAGAATGTGATAGGAGAAGGGTGTGAGGGGAGGGCAATCTAAGTGTCTAAAAAAACTGAACAGTTACACATTTGTGTTCATCATTTGGCGTGATGGGAAAAAATTCAAAATGGATCACGGATCATATAACCAATTGATTTATAAAAATAGTGGAGCAACTAATCAATTATAAAAATTGTCAGTGTTTCAAGGTAATTCTTAAAATACAAATTTTGAGACTGTGATATCCCTCTCAAAAGTCGTTTTGGATACTAAAAAAATCACAGTAAAATTGAAAGCTTCGGATTTTCTTATGTGGAGTTAATTTTAAGATCTGATCCGAAACAGCAAAACTGAACATGATGGAATTTTACTTGTTTTGACCTTAAAAGCTGAAAGTGTACAGGGCCGGATTTAACTTTTTTAGAATATCCTAGTACAAACGGCTGGGTAACAATTGTTACCAAATGACCTGAAAATAATGTGGTAAAAATTTCAGTTTTTCAACTCAGCTTATTCAACTAACAAAACTGACTAGAAAATGACCAATTTTTGAAAATTTTTAAAAAATTGAAAAAAAAAATTTGTATGAAATTTTTTTACAAAAATAGAATTATTATACATTTTTGTACTCAAATTTATCATTGTTGGTAAATTTTCACCTATTCCCCCTTTTTCCAGTCATTTTTAGATGTCTTTTTAGCTTTTTCCCCAATATTCTGAAAAACAACGAAGGGAATCATTGCAATATCAACTTTTACCCCTACCATTTCATGATAAACGCTTTTTTAGCCTGATTTTTTATGTCATAGTATCAATGGATCATAATCAATAGGTTTCAGTTGCTTACAACCATATTGCACCTAAAAGAGTGCGCCAGCTATCATGATCCCGTGACTGTGAAGCAGGTCTTACCACAGAGTCCATTTGCGCTTTGATGATGTAAGACCACCTGGTCGAAGTTCTTCCTTTCCCTCTTTTACCAGCAGCCTTACCAAAGAGATTGTCTTTTTTCGAGATTTCCGACTTCTCTCCTGATCACATGTCCAAAATACCCTCGTTCCTCGCATTAAACGCTTAGCCTGACTGGCTCTTGTATTTCGTTGACAATTGAAATGTTGGTTCGTCACACTGTCCAGAGTATCCTTAGCATTCTTCGCCAGACCTACATCTCGAAGGTGCTGATTCTTCTTTTATCATCTACCTTCAAGTCCATGTTTCCGCGGTATACAGGAAAACAGAAAAAACAAGTGAATTACCCAGTCTGGTGATAGCTGATTTGCTGAGAGCGATTCGGCGCCGCATTTCTACCGACGAGCCTCCATATGCTTCGATGATGGAGCCTAAATATACAAAAGCGTTGACCTTTTCGTATTTGCTCAGAGCTGCAGTAACTGGAAGACACTTGGCCCAATTCAACCACCATAACTTTCGTTTTTGATGTATTAATACGAAGTTTTAGTTTTTTGCTGGCTATTTTCACCAGGTTGACGGGCTCCGCCATTTCCTCTTTATCCGAAGCAATCAAGGTGGTCAGTCTTACCAACTTTGGCATTGAAGTCTCCCAATGCCAAAAGTTTCTTCAAGGGCTCTGTAGAATTCTTCAAACCCGTTATCTGGTGCTGTACTGGTTGGGGCATATACTTGGATGACACTTATGGTGAATGGAGCTGCATCAATCCTGACAGCTGCCATTCGATCGTTGATGGCCCTTGCACCTAATACCAATTGTTCGTATCTACCATCTACTACGATTGCCACTCCTGTGTGGCCTCTTTTACCAGACGAAAATACAAAGTTTCCCTCGTCTGATGTAAATTCGCCAACGGTGTTCCGGTGGGTTTCACTGATTCCTAATATCAGCAACCCTATATTTATCATTTGATTTTCAACTACAGCTAACTTACCAGTAGTCTTCAGGCTACGTATATTCCACGTTACTATTTTGCCGATCTTCTTCGCAAAATTAAACCGATTAGCGCGAACGGATATTCTTAGCACCCCTACCCCATTTAAGGAACACTGGACCTCGAGACCGTTCAAATTTATCTCACCAATTGGGTGTTTTTTGCGAAAATGACCACTGTAGGTTCGCAAATCCTTCAGTGGTAGTCAGTTTACCATCTTAGCGTGGAAAAGTCTGAACTGTTTGTTTGTATTGATGTGTGAAGAATGAATTATAAAAATATTAACAGTACGCTACTACAGACCAGGGGACAGAAAAGGGTTTCCCTGGTTCTCTTCAAGTCGCCTCTTACGACAAGCAGAGAGTGCCATGGGAAAATTCTACAACCCGTTCCCACATGAGCGGATAGGGGGAGGGGATTATCAATGAAAACCAGTAGAGATTTTTCTTCCTTCAATAGAAATACCACCAGTCCAATGTTCAAGAGTCTCGCGAATTATATGCTCACCATAAACGTTGAATAACTGTCGCAACAATATGCATCCTTGACACACCTCCTGCTCGGCTTAAAAAGTTTCAGATTCTTCACCATCAACTCTCACCACCATAGAATTGAACTCATATAGGAACTCCACCAAATCCACTATATGAGCAGGGACTAACATTTCTCTTAAAACTTTGAAGAGCTTTTTCCAATTCACTCAGTCAAAGGCTTTGGTGTAATCTATGAAACACATCACTACAGGTATGTTGAACTCCCTGCAATTTTCGATGATTTGCCGGGCATTCATTATCAGTTGTCTAGTGCCTCTTCCTGGCATGAATCCGGCTTGTTCAGGTGGAATTTGCAAAAAAGAAAAAATTCGAGTTCAAGTGCAGCTCGCACTTTTATAGCTTCCACTACAATCTCTCCTCCCTTTTCCATCCCAAATGAAAATACCGATAATCGCATTTCTGCTGATAAATATCAGGAAGTCGCTGAAAAAATTAAATGGCTAATTTCTTTCAAGGCTTTCTTTATTCGCTTCGCAATCTCAGAATTAGTTTTACAATTAAATATTGGACTAAAATATTGACATTTTGCAATTTTTTCTATCTTTACATATTTGTAAATCCATTACTGTGTTTATCTTAATTTTCAACATTTCAAATGAGTTTTAAATATTAAATTGATGCGTGTATTATTTACTCTGCTAATACAATGTTGATGATAGGAAATAAAATATTTATACTGATTATGAACATATTTGTATACTCGTACATGTACATAGGCTACATGAGTCTATACATATGTAATGCATTAAGCACCCATAGAAGTGCTCATAAGAACTTGGCAAGAAGTGTAGGACTATTTGCCATACACGAGTATTAATACATTACTTCTCTTTTTCCACTTCAACTTTCCTTCAAGTCAAATAAAATAAGTATGCATTTTCAATAACAAGATCCATCATCCACAATATTACTATGCGTTCAGTTCTAGTTCCTGGAGAGGGCACTACACATATGCATTTTCACATCAGCGTATATTTACTCTCATTGCAACTGGGCGTCGTCATCTTTAATAATAAATACTACATATAAAAACAACCAAGGTGATAATGGTTAATTTTAGCCCGCAATTAAACAATTTACTATCGCATGACCTTGTATTTCTTTGCAGACTTTTTCGAATCTCTACATTTGCCATTTTTTTTTTCCTTCTCAAACTATTAACCTTGGTGGAACATTTGCGCGTTAAACGATTCGATGAAATGGCTTCGCAGTGTAATAAGTGCAATGTACATTGTACATTGTACATTAGGTACACATTTCTATTACACCGGTAAAATGAAATTATTCAAATTGAAATGATAATTTCGAACGTGGTGCGTTTGTGTCCAATAGCCGTCGTCGATGCGATCACGAAATCGTGTCGAAAATCAATAATATAGCACTCGAACCGTTCCCTGCGATTAGTTAAAACAATTCGTAGGTCTAGGTATAGCCTATCTCTATAATATGTATATCTGTTCGTGGTCGTGTGTCGCAGTAGGTAGCACTATATACATTATACATATACGCTTATCTCATTATTACTCGTACATTATTTACTAATTTCGATTCGCATTCGTACGGTGACATATAAGCTACAAAGGTAGGTAGCTAGATACCACCTAAGAGAGACTTATACGAGCTACGCATTAAGATATACAGTTACATATCACACAACTACACACGCACACACACACCACGATACGATACCTCACGGTAATTAATTTCTATATTATCTGTTTGGTAATTCGTCGATTTATCGACATTTATCGACGCGTTTCGAAAATCCTATTTCTATATCGTTCGCTGTATCGTGTCGGTGCCGGTGGAAAATACATCGACGAAAATGGGAAATTCGTAACAATCGCTAATTGCACCGTAAGGTTCGTCGACTCGTCGTTTTTTTCTCTCTTCTAGGTATTCTATTCCGCTGCGCTGTACCACTCGTCATTATTGTGTACCAACAAGAAATATAGAAATAAGACGCGGATGACCCAAGTACAAATGTGTGCTGGGAAACAAGGTAGTGAACTTGAAGAACAGATTGACAGTACAAAACGATACACACACACTGATGTTGCTGATGCTATAGATGTTCCAACCATTCAAACAATATTGCCGCATAAAACATCTGATGCTACTGACCACTGCATCGCAGTCGCACTACAAATTAGCCATACAATTGGTTCCACGATTGAAGCAATCTGTGGAAGAATTTTAGCCGACATATCGAACAAGATTTTCTTGGCAAATGCCAACCGTATCTAATACGCTTTAAATTAGCAGATAACGTCGCTCGTCATTGTCATCCGCATCCACATCCACGTCGGTCACCGCCAGTAACAGAGAGAGAGAGAGAGAAAAAAAAACGGTATACGTATGGAAATTAATCTTGATACCACAATCGTGGTCGTACAACAGAATATTTAAATACTTGAAAAAAAAAAGAACTTTGTTTTGCACTAATTCTTCTCAAATACACACCGCTAGTTAAACAACCATTTTCAAGGTTTTCTCATCGAACCTTTACATACACAAATTCCAAGTATATACACAGAGACAAGTACATAATGACAATCACTTTTACTGCAAATAATAATAACATAAGTACTTGAGTCGAAACAGGTTCCATCCAAATAATTATACATTTTAGAACGTAACAGAAAAAAAAGAGGGGAGGGGGAGGAAACGAAATTACAATCGATTCGCATCGCACATCTCAAAATGGTTATTTTCAATCGATAAATATCGGTTTTATCAGCTCATTGTAAGGCAAGGCTATCGTCTGCTCTGCGTATTATTGGTACATTTATGTATTTCAAATTGGTCAAGTTTAACGTGCTCAAAAAACACTGTATTATTTGTACTGAAAGTTGAAAAAAAAAAATCAGAACTCGGTCATTGCAATATACAAAGTATGCTCGCTTTTTCAATCGATCTATTCACAATGTGGTAAAATTTTTCGCAAATTCTTTTTCACGTGGTTGTAAGGTATATAAATAGTCCGAGGTACAATGTACACATAGACATATGTATTATAATATTCGCGTGTATGTATAGAAAGTGGAAATTTTGCCCAAGTACGTGCACCGTTATACTTATCTTTACCTAGGCAAGTCTAAGCATATTGAAGATATACGTACACGCGATCCTTTATCTATGTTGTGTATCAGGTGTACACTCTCTATAAGGAATTTATTGTGTATAAATCTGTAATTATTACACCGGGACTCATTATCATCGATGGTCAATTGTACAAGGTATATAGATTACCCTTGAACTCGACTCTTCACACGGGTCATTCGTGTCATCAATCAGCATAACCGCGTATAGCGAGCGGCTCATCATTTCCTCGAAGGCATTTATCCATCGGCAATGGATAACGTGAAACGTGATTGTTGTGAGTATTACAATAACCACGTCAGGTAATACAAGAGGTAATTTCCCGTATATACGAACAGAGAGCACTTATTCGGCAATACAGTCCGAAGGAGCGAAGAGAAATCAAAAATTTTATTTTTCCGAGTCATTTAAGCAGTGAAAGAGAAACCACCAAACTGGTAGAGAAATTGACCGCCGTCGCCGTAAAAATTACATAAAGAATATGAGTACAAATTATTACGCAAATATAGATGTATGTGAATGGTTGAAGAATTTTAATACTTGAACGCAAAGTTAAATTCATCTATTTTACATGATTAACAAGAGCTTGCTGTGTACTGTAGAAAATGTTGTTAAAGAAATCCCTCCATAATTTAAACGGAAGAAGTTGGGCAAAAACGTTTATCATTTTAGAATGAAATTTAAATTTAAACGAAGGCAAGTTGCATTATCAGTGTACACCTTATATAGGGTCCTAGATTTTTCAAAATTTTTTATCCGATTGGATACCCTGATAAAATAACACTTACACAGACGTAATAGAGTTGAGCAATAGTATTAGCATAGGTGTGAAGTGTAGGCAAATGTGAGATAAGGGGTACTCCTCGAAGACACCCTTTTCCCCATAGGTTATAGGTAGCACTGTACAGGCATTTAGAATTTTACAAATGAGCAATTTCAAAAATTTTTGATTCGATCACCAATTCAAGCGACGAATCTTGTGAGCAAATATTTTTCTTATAAATTTTCTCATACACACATTTTGCCTACATTCATTATTGAAGGGACCGCATTCGCTTGGATTTCATATGTCCCTTCAAATAATCAAGACATGCAAATTTTGTATACAACAAAAAATGAAGCAATAGTTGCCTACTACAAAGTCCACCATTCGAAACCACGATTTGAACTAATTTTATCGCCTCCAGTCCTTCGCGTAAAATTTTGTGAACGAAAAAATTGCTGAAATCGTGGGATTATTTTAATGATCAAAAAGTGTATTTTCAGGAGTTAGTAAGGATAGGAAGGGTTTAATAGGTCCTTAAACGGCACATCTAGCAACCTTATTAAATCTACTGACGAATTATGAAGGAAAAAAACTTAAAAAATAAGAAAAATCGACCAAAAAATTACATTTTTAAGCCAGGTAAATTCCAAATTTCAACTCCCTAGCTCAATTTGGAAGGGAATTAGGCGAGGTACAAATTCAAAATATAAGAAAATCCATCCAAAAGATCACATTTCTGGGCTGTAAGGGTACGCAATGGGGTTGAAAAGTCGAAACCTCCAAAAAGCATATCTATGGCCCCTACTAAGTCCACATACCAAATTTCAACTTCCTAACTCAATTTGGTGTGGGAGTTAGGGGAGGAATAGCCCCTTCCTAATTGACCCAAAAAGCTAATTTTTGGATATGTTATACGATTTTGGGTTCTGTATCGATTGATTGAACAAGGAACATTTTTTGCGATTTTCATTCCTTAGCACCCCCTCCCCAAATTTGGGCATAACTGAATTTTGGTCCGAGGTCAACCCCACTCTGAAATATAAAATCCGTCGCCAATATAAGCCTATTTCCCAAATTTGATCGATTTTGGTCGGTATCTAGCTGAGCAAATGATTTTTAGTTTTGAGGGATCTAAAATGGCCGAAAATGATCATAATGGTCTTCTGGAACCCGAAATGAGTTTTGTTGATATTCCTCCTCGCTCATCTGTCGTAGGTCAATAGAACATAATCTAAAAAAGCACGAATCATGGAATGATAGGGGTAAATGTTAATATTGCAGTGAGTAGTCGAATCTCGCAAGACACATCTGATGACACCCCCCTTCCTTCCAACTTGATTTACTGTCCAAAAAACATTTTTTCGTTGCTGCGAGGAGTTGAGACCTGGAAACAGCACATCTAGGACCCCTATTCAGTGCATATGGCAAATTTCAACCACCTGGCTCAACTTGGAGGGAAGATATCTGCCATGCACAAGCATAAAAACTAAGGTTTGTGGGTAAATTTTGGATAATTTTGGACAAAATTAATGATAAGCAAAAGGCAAATTTCAATTCTCAATTCTCGTTTTTTTTTTTTTTTTTTAAGTGAACAAAAGAATCATCCCCACTCTAGAATATTAAATAGCACGTCAAACGCAGCCTATTCTCCGAATTCAATCAATTTGGTCAGTATTGAGTTGAGCAAATAATTTTTCAATTTCGAAGGAAAAATAAATAAATTAAAAAAAATTAAAAATCATAATAATAAATATATGACATGGCCAAAAATGGTCGCAATGCTGTTCTAGAACCCCAAAACGGATTTTGTTGATATTCCCCGCCCTCGTCCTGTTTAGGTCAATAGGTCGGAATAAACTGGTTTTCATTGACAATATGACATAACAAATCAAGCTAAAAATGAACATAAATGTAAAAATTTTGCAAGTTTTTCAGTCTCTAGAGAGTGAAATTGGCCAAAAAACCCCTCCTTCTCCTTGGCTACACGTCTGAATGAGATAGGACGTCATAGTTCTGCATGAAATAATTTTGTACAGTTTAATGCAGAAATCTGTGCCCAAAAACACTAAAATTTGTTCATATTTTTTAACCATCCCAAAATTTAAAAAAATGTCTGAAATTATTTCAATTTTTATAATTTTTTTGCCTGATAAATGAGTAAACAATAAGTACGACAATCGATAACTATAGAGGTCCAATTTATTCGCAAATAATATAATGAATAATATGTTTTTTCCAATTTTAAGCAGGGTAAAAGTATAAAAATACCTGTCAAGCTTAAAAATAGTCTCATTCGACAACAAAACGAATTTTATTGATACAAGCAACCCACACCCCCCCCCCCATCATCTTCTAATTGCTTAATATCTTTTTCAAAAGCTTTCATTATGTCGTTAAATTGATGATAAGTTGATTTTTTATTTTTCAGAGTCCACAAATCTCCACTGGAATGTAGACAAATACTGGTCAAAGGTCTTTGTACAACGTTGATTTTTACACATGCCGACAGTAAGTTTATCAGCGCCATTTTGTTTTATGAAAACTACGTATAGAATAATAACTTAAAGCACTCATTAGAAATAAATTAAAACTATCAACTCTTACAATGAAGAATTCAATAATTATTACAACACGAAACAAGCCTATTTGTTTTTTGTCAATTTCAAATCCTTTCAATTCCTAATTCCAATAAACATATCAAATCATATCAAACCATGTGACAACAATATTTTCCCAATATCATACAAAAGATACAGAGACAGACAATACTTTTTTTAAAAAAAAGATAACATTCAACTTGTAGCATATTCAAATCATCTTTCTCATACAAATCCTTCAACGTAGGTAATAAACTCGTCAACTCATCGGATGAAGGAATTCGACACACGGCAGCAGATTCGATTAAAAACTCATACTCATACATACTTGTAGGTATTTCGTAACACCTGTTAGCTTTTGGTATGCACGTTTATGCATACCATGTATGTTGTACATACCGTTATCCAATGTCAATAAAAATGCTCTAGTGTAAAATTTCACGATACTACACCGGACGGTTGAAAAAATGGCAAAAATACCCTGTAAGATCGGAACGAAAACGCGGTAATTATGCATTAATAACATATTTCGAACCAGTCGAAGAGAAACGAAATAGAAAGTGATCTTCATACAGTGGACATTGGGTGCTGCTAAAATCTACACACGTTAAACACATGTTAATCATGCGTCGAAACGTTGACATTCGACGTATAGATCTTTTCGGAGCTTCGGGTACATCGCGTGTTGGAAAAATTTGCTTTTTTTTTACACTGCGTTAACTTGACTCGTTGAAAAGCCATAAAAAACTACGCAATTACCCATAAAATACGTAACGATTATAATATTACGCGAACGTAATGAGTACCTAAAAAAAATAAATAAGTAAATAAATAAGTATGCAATAATACACGCGGCCTTTAATTGAAAGAAATATGCGAATTAAAAAATCATTTTCGAAACATCTTATATAAAAATTTTAAACGGTTCTGCTCTTATTAACGGTGAACTTTAATTAGTGATCGAGTTTCAATTCGATGCTTTTTAACCGGTTCGGTATAGCTAAATGTTTTTGATGATTTTATATATGACACTGGTTAATGCTTCCAGCCAATACGACTAGTTATCAAAATCAAGGTTTCTAATCGTATGTGTGTACCTAAGTAGTAAGTACACATGCGAACAAGCTCGAATAAAAAACGATAAAAATACACGCATTTGTGTGTAGAAAGTCCTCCCGTTTGTAATTTATACGTATTCGCACGTTGCGTAGAAAAAGCTACATCTTCGGGTGATCTTTTTGCAAAAATTTTCATACATATACGAATAAACTTTCACGTATGACGTTTAATTAAAATTATCGCAACCCGTTAATATTCGCAGTGAAAGTAAATCAATATAGTATTTCCGCATATAAACGAAAAACTATACTTATCAATTACTCGTATACCTATACATCGATGCACTGTTATTAATTACTTCACTTTTTGTTTGGATAATTTTCATGCCCTCTCTGCGCTAATTAAAATGCGTAACAGATGTCAACCTGCAGTAACATCATTTTATCGCGTATGGTGGATCTTTTCACATTTCAGTGATCTCCATATGCATGGCGCTAAGATGCGTGGTTATCTAACCGATGTATTTTTTCCGTTCAATTTGGAAGTACTGGAAAAAAAAATTCGGAAACATCTTTGCCGGGTATTGTTGAATAGCACCGTGAAAAATCATCTAATGTGGGAAATCATTAATTTTGTAGGGTTCTCGTACGCTATTGTTCTCTGTTCGTAGTAGCGGCACTTGCTCTTTGCACTAACGGCTCCTTTTTCGAGATATCTTCTTAAATGACTGTTCATTAGTTCCTTTGTTGATATTTCAATTAAAACGATGAGATGGTAAAAACGCCGCACGTAGATGGTGTGAAATATTCGAAATTTAACAGTATTGTTTAAAAAAAATAACTGTTTACATCGCTTACCTTGATAGTGGTTGGTATCTGGATATTTACACGAGTCGGTAGTACTTCGATGATGATGATGATGATCTATTTTTCATAAATTACGGGAAAATAAATTGAATAATGTTAAATTGAATCGAAAACCGACATCGAACGGCGAACACTTTTCACATCTGAATTGAAAGTATACGCTAACTACGGAATCCATCTTGTTATCATCTGAAAACAGTGCTAGATTCAATGGAGACAGCAAGTCGTTATTGTAGGTTCTGATGTTTAAACTCAGTCTACAAAAGTTGCACTACTTATTAAATATTATTATTCAACTATTAGCTATACAGTGAACGAGTATTGTAGTATATCTCACTATTAAAAATCAAATTATCTGAAATCTGATCTAGTTTGATGGTTGATGCAAATGGTCCAAGTTGAGATATCGGTAATTAATTCCATTTATGATAGAATTCAACGATAGATTTCAAAAATGAATAACATAATCGAAGATTTAAGTAAAACTTCATTAATTACCAATATCATTCATTATAAAGAAAACAGATTTAATTTAACCGCGTTTAAAGAAATAAAAAACAAAACACTGGAAAATTTTATCAAAAGCTGACGACTGCCTCGAAAATCATTCATGGGGATTTCCATCCTTATTCCTTGTTCAGAGAGCGCTAGTGCATGGCGTTAGTGACCAATGCTAGGAACCTGAGCACGGACTCTCGAAGAGAAATATTTTTTTATTTATTTCTCTTTGACTTCTCTAGATTTCAAATTTTGACTTCTTTGACTCTAACCCGATCAAAAATCCAAATAAAGTTACTACACGATAAGCATGAAATTCAAAATGAAACATTGAATTTTTGAAAGAAGTCAAAAGGACCTGAACAAGAGAACTTTTTATTTGCAGAGAAAGTTTTCAATTTTTTACAGTCTCCATAATTTCACGAAATGAAATGTTCACCTTTTCAGCAAGTCATTGGAACCTGCAAAAACTGGAAAAATATGAACAGATTTGAATCTCCCGGATGATTACATCAGACGACATCCAGAAAATAAAATTTAAAAACTAAAATTACAAGAATTGATAAAAAGATGGCCGATTGTAAATTGAAATGTATAAAATTTGAAATTAAATTAACAAGTCAATTGGAGAACCTAATTTACTTTCTAAGATTTCATTTCACAACAGCTACAATTTACAATCATTACCTACAGAATGAAAGGATTGTTTATTTAGTAGCATTGTAAAGAATATAAAACTTATATTTTCTGCATTGTGTGGAAAAATATAAAAGATCATTTTTTATTTGTTCAATTTGCCCAATTTACTACTAGTACTTGATAAGTGATTGGTATAGAAACTACTTTGTACTCATCATAGGTAGATACGTTCTAAGTACGTATTTGTGTACATTATAAAACGTTAAACTCTTCGATACCATTTGCAGTACGTATTTTGAATATTATTTTTTTCTGAAACACCAATACGTAATGCAACAGGCACATCGATATCATAGAAAAAGGTACCCGTAAACCGATGATTTGATCCAATGAAACTAAAGCAATTACATAATCATGGTACCTGCATACACCATTACTTTTCCTTGACGATAATTTAACTCATCTCTGATACATCTAGACCTACCTACAGTGGTACACTTTTCAGTGTGTCTCAGTTGCGCAGTAATACGTTTAACTAATAAACGTTAATTGAAATTTGATGTAAAAACACCTTGGTAAACGAAGGAATGGTACCTACGAGTAAAATGTTATAGAAAAGTACACGATGTTGTAATCCATTTGAAGATGTACAAATACCTTATAAATTTGTAATGCGATACTGAAAGTCATTAGGTTATGAAATTTGTCAAAATTATTCGTGAGAATTCTTTACATATGGTATGTTTAATGAGCGCTGTTTTATTTTTATAGGGAGACATGGCAGGCGACATACTACAAAATTCGCAGATGATCATTCCTTGTATGTATTTGATTTTTTCCATGAAGTTCCTACAAGTTAACAGTCACGGCCGCTTGATAGAACCGCCTTCAAGAGCGTCAATGTGGAGGTACAACGATCTTATAATTCATAGATATATATCTATTCATTTGAATAATTTTTGTAAGTTTTTCACGTCAAATTTACCAATGTACGTTTTATAGATACGGATTCAACACGCCTCCAAATTTCAATGATCACGAGTTATACTGCGGAGGTATCACTAGGCAGTGGCAAACGAATGGTGGTAAATGTGGAATATGTGGTGACCCATGGGACGCTCCACAGGTGCATTATTTTTAAAAGTATCTCCTCATATTATTAAATCACAAGCTTACTTAAAACCATTCAATTCATATGTACAGCCTCGTCCGCACGAAGCCGGTGGAAAATATGGTCAAGGTGTGATAGTCCGGAAATATAAAACCGGCTCGGTGTTCACAATCCGAGTAGAGCTCACTGCCAATCATAAAGGTTTCTTTGAGTTCAGATTATGTCCTAATAACTCTCCTAAAAAAGTAGCAACACAACAATGTCTCGATAAATATGTCCTCAAACGATCGAAACTGTTAATGAAAGACGAAGAAAATTTTCACGAAACTAGGTAGGAATATAACTGCTTCGTAATAATAAGTTTCATTCTCAAATCACAGGTTGATTATATGTATTTTTGTGTCATAGATTTTATCCAGGCACCGAGAATAAAGTATACGAGATGAAATACATGTTACCTCCGGGTTTAACGTGTAGTCAGTGCGTTTTACAATGGCGTTATATAGCCGGAAACAATTGGGGAATGTGCCCCAACGGTACCGGAGCCGTTGGATGTGGTCAACAAGAAGAATTCCGTGCTTGTGCCGACGTAACGATACTGGACTCGGCGGGGAGTTCCGACGAAAGGCCCTACACAGATCACACCACCCAAAAAACCAAAGAAAAAACCAAAGAAGAAGAAGAAGAAGAAGCGTCCACACCGAACATCCACGAAAACGAAATTCCCGACGAAACACTCGAACAGCTCCAAAAAGAAAGTACGAAAGCGGAAACCAGTCGATACGCTGTTTACTTGGCTTCCATCGTTTTTCTCACTTTATTAGTCATATTGATATTATTTGCCTTACTTTACTTCTATTACTATCACGCCAACGAAACCATACAAAAATGGTTCTCCAAGGGTGGTTCCGGTTTACGCGAGGCTAACTGTTGGAATACTATTAAAACCAACATTCGTTCATGTAGTAAACGTGATAAACAAAAACCAGATCAAAAAGCTTGCTGCGAAGATGCTCAGAAAGAGCCAGTACCACCCCCTAGAACTAAAAAACAATCCATTGGATTTAATGGTGTACCTGAAAATTTGGTTTGAATTATTTTTTCTCATAATGCGGTTTCTTGTTTTTGTTTTTTTTTTTTTCATTTCGATTGTAACCAACTTGTAAATAATTAATTTAAAAGAGATTCCTTCTCGTGTATGCTTTTATCAAACCAAAATTTATATGTATTTTGATTTTCTTCTCTTCTTAGTAGATAGATAATTTTATTTCTCTTTTTTGTGATATTTATTTATGAATTTCTCCTGTATCATTTTCTTTACTTTTTTTGTATTTTGTACTATACTTAGGTAATTAAATACAGTATTATTTCGTCTTGAAACATATATAACTTCTTGAAATATGCTTCTACATTTTAGCTTTGGTACCACTTTTCAGAAACTATTTTCTTATTCGACCGGATGACGAGAAATATTATCAAGGATTAATGCTATGAAAATAAGGCATGATTCATATTTTTTACACTTTAATAAAATGATACTAAAATCATCAACATACTATGTAGTACAACATACACAACCATTCTTAGTTGAAAAAATTATATTATTAACAAGGATACATCGCGTAAGCATATTTACGCAATTTTAAAATATCTCGTTCCGATCAAACGAGGGTGAAAATAAAAAAAGTACGTAAAATAAAAAATAGTAATCCTCTAAGAGAAAAAAAAATTATAAAACTTCTGAAATATCGAATTATAAATTGAATTCATTTACTACCGAACAGTGCTTTTTGGAAATCCTCGTTGGTCATCGATTTCGCACTATTCGTCGATTGGGGTTCTCCTATTTCCATTTTATTAGTGACTGGATTAACTTGCAGTGCTCTGGGAACGAATGAAAGCTGTGTTCTGCTTTTACCTCGTCTTTTAAAATGAAACAAAAAAAGCAAAAATGTAAATAATACAATTTTAACATTCCAAAAGAAATTTATACCTTCGATACTTACAGTCCAAATTCGCTTTTATCACCAGAACCTCCACCTAAAGCGATTTCTGATATTGAAGAACCTTTTGAAGGAATCAACGAAAAATTATTCTTCCTTTCGGGAGGATTACTGATAGCTACCGAGATGGGTTTATCTTCTATGGTCATTCCATCGGTTTTAATTAGAGCGTGTGCTGCTGAAGCCTGAAATTTTCATACACAAGTTGAAATTACGAATAAGATTTGAAATGAAGATGGAAACCGAAAAATAAAATGAATCAAATGTATGATTCTTAATAAATAATCTATTTATTACCTCATCTTCAAATTCCACATAGGCTAATCCTTTAGAATGCCCATTTCTGTATGTAACTAAACGAACATCTTTTAGAATACCATATTTTTTAAATATGTTTTCAACACCCTCTTTATTCAAGCTGAGAGGCAATCCTATTGAAAAAAACACACGAATTAATGATCCAAACTTGTTACAATTTCATAAGTATTCTAATATTTCATTTACCTTTAACGAATAATTTATTTTTTTCTAATCCTGTACTAAATCTCAATCCAACTTTACGAGTCTGACGATCGGGATCACATTCTGATATAAACATTGGTCTGTCGTTAATAGGCGTACGATCTTTCTTCAATGCTTTTTTTGCCTCTTCCTGTGGAAAATTTTCAATAGTATCTACATACAACACATTTCATCTCAGCACGAGTTCAACTTACTTTTTTCAAAAACACCATATATCCAAATCCTTTAGACCTTCCTTTAAAATCTCTAACGAGTCTAAATTCTTCAATAGCACCAATTGCGCCGAGAACATTTTTCACATCATCTTCGGTAACAGTATAATCTAAATTACTGATAAAGACAGTTCTATCATCTTTAGCTGAGTCATGTTCAATGAAACTGGTAGTAGCAGAGTTTTCCATCGGAGTTGCTGATTCTATTTAGAAAACAAAAATAGCGAAGTGAGTTCAGTGTACTGAGCATATTTTTCAACTTTAACCAATATTAACACGTTACTTTTATGTTTTGAGGCTGGTTCATCGGACGACGAAGCTTTATCAGAACTTTCAGCAGGAGCTTTTCTGGTTTTCACCGGACTCACTTTCGGAGCAGGTTTAACAAACAGTTTATCGTCGGCATTAGGTTTTTTTTCTTCTTTGATCGGCGGTTTCTTCTTTTCAGATTTTTTCTCTATTTTTTCTTTAGCGATGTTGTACTGCTTCATTCTGTGAAAATACATACATCCTTGGAAATCAAAAAAATATTGGATAATTTTGAATAAATTCAACTAACACATACTTATCATCGCAAATTCGTTGACAATTCAAAAACGAATCCAGTGATCCTTTCAGCGATTCATATTCCAACCACAATGTAATAACATTTTTAGGATACTTGGCCGCAGATACTAAAGCGGTTAAAGCTCTCTCGCATAATTTTCTATAATGTTTCGCATCACCATATTGCCTACGCGCAACAATCCGCAGTTACAAATACGCTATAAAATTTACAAACGCAATACCAAGTATTACAATACTCTAAACTAAATGACTTGATCATCGAGCAGAAAATAATTACCATTCCATGTTAATGTACTTGACCCAATACATTATGGAAGTTTTATGACCAAGATTTAATATATCTGTCCATATTTTCCGATATCGTTCCAGGTCTTTAGCGGTTTCAGCTTCAAATCGGGCCCACAGAAGGAGAATATCACTTTCTGGATCACCTTCTGCACCATAATCTAAAAGAAACAATTTTATCAAATAATTAATAGACTTTAGGATTATACGTCTCGTAATAATACTCCAAAATGCTCACATGTAGCGAGATTATCAGAAGCCATGCTTAAAACTGCTCGTATTTCTTCGACGGTGTTATTCCATAGTTTGGCATCACCTTCAGAAACTGAGTTCAGGTATCTCATCAAGTAATAAATATAAGAAAGCCAAAGAGATCTGTAATCTTCTGGACTGGGAAAAATGTTTTTCAAACTCTTATTTAGTACTTCTGCAAACCAAAACGTATTAGGAAAGAAGAACATTTTATTCAAACCATTTTAGGAACGATTTCTAACTCACCGGTAATTTCAGTTTTTTCTCTATTACTTCTTTCCAACTCAATCATGTAATATCTCCAAAACGCTGACTCATAAGGACAATTTCTAACTGCTCTATGACAAACTGATAAAATATCTTCAGGTATTTTAACATTGGTGGACAAATAGTGAATATAATCTGACCAAAAGGCTGCATTCAAAGCATTATCGGTAAGAGCTCTTTCGTATAAACTGCGTACTCTGAACGGATCATTGCCTCCTTCAGCAGAGTTCTTTTCAAATTCAAGATATTTCTGATAAATTGGCAATGTAGCGTCGGTTTCGGTGCATAGCTACAAAAATTAGTTCTAGATTGATATTGGTGATTTTGAAAAATAAATACGAAAGAAACAAACTTTTACCAAATTCTCTTCAAAAGTCAATATTCTGCTCAATTTTCCTAACGCGTTTTTGTACGCATTTTCCAAGGATTCCATATCAAAAAGACTTTCAGCTTCTTCTTTATCAATCCAGGTTCTCAATTCTTGATAAGTGCTTTCCATATCCATCAAAGGAACACTCAATTGTCGTCGCATTATCTCACCAATTCGCCTTTTCTGGGTGTTGATAGCTTGAATCTCTTCCTCTGACGCGTCAGATTTCTACAGATGATCAACTGGGTAATGATTGAAGCGAAATGATTACATGAGAATGAAAGAGCTTACCTTGAGTGACTGTAAAACGAAAATTTCCACTTCACGATACACTTCCCACAGCATTTTACCTTTTGAAACGTGTAATCCAGATATGGTAAGAGCACGTTCCATTACACTTCGGACTTTCTCAATTGGTAAAGTGCCAATACTGAACTGAGCATACTCTAACCAAATATCTACAGCTGTGAAGAAAAATAGTTTCAATTCAAAATTCTCGTAATACAGAGATTCACTCACTGAAAAACTGATCATACATATTCATCATCATTATCACTTACAGAAATAATCTTTAAGCGCTCTTTCAAATAACTCTATAACATGCTCTTTTTCTTCCTGTGTAGTGGCTATATTCTTTTCATCTTCGATCCATGAGAGCCACATATCTAACGAAAAAATTTACACAATAAAGGAATAGTACATGGGGTAATTCAAACTGATATTCTGAGAAACAAAGTTACCAGGAGTGAGCGGATACTGAGCACTAAAATCTTCTCGAGCTTTTCGTAAGTCGTCAAGCTCACCCAATAACTTCAATACTTCAATCAATTCAACATATGAGTAATAATCAGTGCTATCTTTTGCAAGCTGTAGTATTGAAAAAGCATTACATCCATTAAAATTTCACTTCGGCATTTCTTTCACATTAAAACCTCACCTTTTCTTGCAGTTTAATTTTCTTATCCTTCCATTCATTCTGCTGTGCATCATCTTCATCGGAATCCATTTCATCGGATCCAACTATACTTTCATCGGAAGCTAAATCATCATCGTTTTCTCCATCTAAATCCATTTTGCCATTTTGATTGTCTGCCATTATCCACGTAATTCAATCAATACAATAATTGATGAATTATACTTCAAAAAATATGAAAAACGAACTAAATTCAGAAAATAAAAAAATATCAAACCGAACTGATTAACTTGTTTGTAATTGATTAAACAAATTTTGCAAAATGCATCAAATATTTTTAAAGTTTGAAAACGCTAGAGCTAAATACGCATGAATATTACGCAACGCTAGATTCACCATGTTTCGAACCTAATCGAAGCACTGGGTGTTTTTTTTTTTTTAATTCAATTCTTCGATATTATTCATGAAAATATACTTGAATTGAATATTTTTAGCGTAGTTTATAACTGAAATAATTAAACGAATGGCTTAGCTTTCCAATATTTCAAAACTGTAATCTATTTGAAACCACAGTCATATTTTGAATAGAAAGAAACACCTACTCAGGTACTAATATCTGACTTATGGTTCAATCATTTCTTTCTTAAAAAAATAACCAAAGAGAATTTGTAGAAACAAATTAAATGCAAGACTATAAGGCTTTAAATATATTTTATATTACAAAGGTCACAAAATATGCATTAAAAAAACAATTTTATAACAATTACAAAAACAAATAAGATTCATAACAATTCATCCTCGCATCTCAAGTATTCACCGATATCACTTTGTGTAAAGCAAATAACAGTTAATGGATCAGCATTTTTACAATCTGCCGTGCTTTTGGCAGTAATACCAAATCCCTGTAAAAACAAAGTACGATAAGTTACTGAGTACAAAAAGAAAAAAATTACAAATTTCTTCTTACCAATGGAACATCATTCGTGTTATAAATAATTACACCCTCATATTGAGGTGTGCTTTCTGTAATTTTAGCCAAACCACTTTTCAATATATTATGTCCATATAGAACTTGCTGTTCTGCAGCTGGTTTTACCCAAATTCGATACTGAAATGCATTAACACTTACATAGAATTGAATTTTAGAAACTACCTTACATTAGTAAAACTTGACTTACTTGAGCATAGGGTGCAATGTAATGTAGCGCAGTAATGTGTAAACGAAATTTGCCAGATTTGGTGAATTTTCCAAAGCATACTCCTACGCTAATCAATTTGTCAGGATTTACGTTACCCGCTTGTTTCAAAATGTTTTCTGAAACATAATACACTCTATTCCGCAGTTCTCTGAATGTATAGTTGCCATCCGGGCGATCCAACAACTCACTAGTGTTTGTTCCGATGCTGGAAATGGATAAAAGAAAATGATACCTTGAATTAAGTCTTCATTAAGATTTACAAACAGTAGGGAATAATCGAGGATAAAAATGTAGCCATTCAAATGAAAATCATTTGCACTTACTACTTTCTCAGCTTCTCGAACAAAATTTTAGTGTGATCGTCCGATAGTTGTCTCATTGTATGAGGAATATTAAAACTACCAAGGAAATTTGACCATTACCGAAAATACAAATTAATCTATATCATAGATCTATGAATTTAAATTGTTACTTCAAGCGACTTCAAATTTCAGTTCATTACGAGTTAGAAGTTTCGTTAGCCCCAAGCTATGTGAATTTAGATCGCACATGTTTAAAAACAAATCTTTATTTTTTGTTTTGCGAAAATCGAAAAATGGTCAACAGCGAAGTAAAATAAAACTTTAAATTGGAAAATTGAGTAAAATACTAGGTTATTACCGTAAAAAAATCACTGATATTTAGATGATATAATTGCGCTTGCGCAGAAAACAAAACTTGCAATATTATAAAATAAAAAAATTGGCAACTTTTCACTGAACAGCGAATTTTAATTTTGTGAATCATATTTTGGTAACACTAAGAAAATCGAAATTTTAATGAAAACCAAAATTCAACACCGAAAAGTCTATACAAAATTTTTTCATCTCCGAAAATCCGAATTTTTTATTTTTTATGAAAATCAATGTGATTATCTATCTTGATTCGTTTTTTTATTTCAATTCCAGCTTGTAAAATATTTTTCCAGTTAATAGTTTAACGAGATTTAAAATTTATCTGAAATGATATCTCTTCAATAATCTTTATCGCACCTGAGAAATTTACAGGAAAAGCTTGGATTACTATAAATGGACAAATGGTTGTGAATTGAATCTATCAAACACTTCTTCAGCTGAAAATATCCCAAAATAGCTATAATTGTTTTGTATTCATCTTGTATCTTTAATCAAACTAGTGTTGATTTTGTGTCGATACATGATACGTGAAAAATGTCCAAAACAAATGCTGATACGGTAGCAGAAAGAAGATTACGACCGGTTTATGGTAAGAACCGAAGATTCATTTTCTGTGTAGTTTTTTTTTCATCCCTAATTTTCTTATGATTTTTTACCGGTATGTTTAGATTGGCTAGATAATGGCAACAATAAGAAAGCCATTCAGGAAGCTGATAAAGTATTGAAAAAGCAACCAGATTTATTATGTGCTAAAGTATGATTGATTTTTACCACTGTTTTCTCTAATCTGCAACATAAGTGTATGACTACATTCGTTTTTATTTCACATTTCAAGGTTTTAAAAGGATTGGCACTTCTACGATTGGGCAAATGTAAAGATTGTGAAGAAATATTAGATAGTGTGAAGAAAGAAGTACCGTGCGATGATTGTACTCTGCAGGCAATGACTATATGCTATCGTGAAATTCATAAACGTAAGTTACATTAATTAGCAGTACTGATAAATCTTCAATGTACAGAGTCATGAATATTATTTTTCTTACTGCAGTAGAGAAAATATGCGATGTTTATGAAAATGCTGTGCAGAAAGATCCGCTAAACGAAGAACTAAATACTCACTTGTTTATGTCTTACGTTCGAGTAGGTGATTATAAAAAACAACAACAAGTTGCTTGGAATCTGTACAAAATTAAACCTAAAAATCCGTATTATTTTTGGAGCGTTATGAGTATATTAATGCAGGTTAGTATGTTATAAATGATGTGATACATATCTGTTATGATTGAGCTAACATTGAAGTATAATTTTAATAGGCTCAAAATAATGATGAAACCGTTGCCCAAAAAGTAACATTGCCTTTAGCTGAAAGAATGGTGAAAAAGTTCATTGACGAAGGTAAAATCGAAGCTGAACAAGAAGTACAATTGTATGTGATGATTTTAGAGATGCAAGTAAGTATTATCTTATCTTTCATTCGAATTTTATTCATGTTCCGTTATTGATCGAAAAATTGTTGCAGAAAAAATATGAACAAGCTTTAGAAACAATCGACAGTGAATTAGGTCAGAAAGTAACTTCATATTATATGTTTTCACGCAAGCGAATAACTCTCTTACAAAATTTAGAAATGTGGAAAGATTTGAATGCTTATACCAAAAAAATGATATTAGAAGAGTAAGAAAATTTTGTAATCAAAGTATAAAAAATTTTATTTAGAATCGCTTTTAATTATAATTTGTTTTTTAGGCCGGATGCTTACAATTATTATGGAATCTATATCGATTCCATGTTCAAGTTATTAAAATCCAGCGAGACTGAAAACGATTCGAGTACAATAGGGCTGTACACTTTTAAAGAGAATCCAATAAGTGCCGATTTTACGATAGAGTCGTGTGTATCATTTATTAAAAGCTGTCAAAATGATGATCAACAACCACATAAGCTTAGAGGACCTTATCTAGCTATATTATTGCTGTACAGAAGACTACAAGAAGAAGGATTCGATCCTGTTGCACATTTAGGTATAATAATTTAACTACCAAACATATATTATTATCTTTTCGAAGAATCTAAAGTTCATATTTCTAAATGTAGGAAATGCGTTGGATTTATTTAAAAACTACTTCGATTTATTTTCGGCAAAAGCATGTTGCTTTAAAGATCTATGTCAATTTTTACCATTAATTCAAGAAAATTGCGAGATTTTGCTGTCGGAAACGTTGAGTATAATTGAAAAAACCGAAGATGAGAGTGTACGTATAATTTGAAAATGATTTTTAAATTAATATTTTGCTTTTGTGATTTTATACTTCTTTCACTGTTTGTATAGAAAAAGCAAATGATGATGTATTTAACTCATTTCCAAATCCGAAGATTTTTCTGCGCTTACGAAAAGCTCTCTGTAGACAATAAAATGACGGAAATCTCCAAATTATTGGATTTTTATTACAGTGGTCATCGATTCAATACCAATTTAATGTCGACTGACTTGGGGTAACCTAAACCATGCCATATTACAAAATCTTCTTTCATATGATATTCTTACTAGGAAATAATTTTTTTTAGATGTAACGATACGTTCATCGTGTTAGTGGCTCATTTATTGCACGATTTGTACTTGGAAAATAATGATTTTAAATTCATCAAAGATGCCATTTGTTTGCTCGAATACGCTTATACTTTCAGTCCATCTAATCATCATTTTAAATTACTGTTATTGAAGTTCTATAATTTATTGGGTATGAAAAAATTATAAAATGAAAAAAAATATTGTAGACGCAGTCTAATTTGATAATATTTTCAGGCGCTACGAAGGCAGGTTACAAATATTTTCAGTTATTGGAAATCAAACACGTCCAGTATGATTCTTTAGGGTACCTAGAGTGTTGGCCATTACTATACAACGGACAATACTCCTTCGCGGTCCATTTACTTGATAATACGTTGAAATTTTTCAACGTCAATTATAAAGAGGTGAGTAAATGGAATATAGTTATGGCGCAGTATTATTAAAAATTTGTCAAATTAACGAACGTTTATTTTTTTTCAGGCTGCTGATCAGTTAACACATGCTTATAAATACGGTTCCTTTGAAAAAGTGAACGAATTCCTAAATTTTCGTGAAAAGTTGAAAAATTCTTTTCACTATAGTTTAGTTACGATCGAGCATTTAATGCACGACATTACGCATTTACCTAGTCATCATATTACCGTTCAAGTTCGTATGATTTGAGAGGTCAGTTCGTGAAATTTTCAGATACTGATTGTTGGTTTGTTTCTTTTTTTCAGACTGCATTGCATATTTCTATTAATCCGGAAAAGAGTACCGTAGCTGAATTGGATCATTTAGTCGATAATAGAGATTTACAGTTGTTCTTGAATTTCGATTCCGAGTCTAGGTATGGTTCGTTTTTTACTTTTAAATTTACTGGTAACATTTTAAAAAATTGAGGTTTGAGGATAATAAGAACGAAATTGTTTACTGTTGCGACAATCCACTTCAATTGTATTAGAAAATTTTTAAAATTTGTGTAATAGGAGATGGCAAAGTATAAGAATACTGTCACATAAATGTTGCATTGTTATTCCTTTTTTACTTTCATGAAAATAGTTTGATTCTGAAACTTTCGACTCACAGAAATTATAACTAACCATGAAATCATGAATTTTTAATTTATCTAAAAAGTATTTGACGCATTACAGAACGTTGTTATTGAATTATGCAAATGACTGACGGATGAATTTTATACATTGATGAAAAAACTGAAGTAGTATTAACGAAAAACTTAAAAAATTGACTAGTTTCTTTAATTGTTGAGAGCATTCGAGAAATATTTAATAAATCGATTAGTAAGAAATTCATTCTTGACCTGCTTTCTGTTCACTTTTTACTGCCTATTTGTACGTCACCTTCCATTTAAAATTATTTAAATCTAGTTTCAAGATATTTTTTAAAATTCTACAAATTACTTCAGTCGTTTGACGTGTTGACATGTGAATTAATCTAATATGATTAGAGACAAATCTACGAAATAAAGTCCAACTTCATTATTTCTTTTATTTATAGACGAATGAATGACGACTACGCTAAATTATCTTTCGACAATGAAGTATCGTTAATTCGATTACGAACGATGATCTTGCGCTGTATTGGAGCTTCGATAAATGTCAGTTTATGCGCATCGACGGCAACACCAACACCAACGAACAAAAGCGATGAAATAATTACTAAAGAAGATGGCTATGCTAACACAAACGGAATCGATGAACCACATTTGAGGCAACTGCAAATTTTCATGGGAGTTATAGAAGAACTTAGGGAATTGTACAAGAATTCGTTGTTGAAACCACCGAAGGATATACCAAAAGTAATTTTTAGTTTGATAGTACGTATATCTGGACACAATTAATTATATAAATGATTAAAATTCGAATATCATCTTTACAGAATGTATTCAGCGGAGTTGATTCGTCGAAGTTATTTTTATAACTAAAATCACCGTATTTTTTACCGTTGCTCATCGATGCGATGACTCTGGCGTATGAATTTTGTAATCACTGTTTAACACAGAGTTCAACCGAAAAACAAGTCGAAAAAATTGCAGAGATTTCGGCCAACATGTTTTCTAAACTTATTACCGAATGTAACCAGAGGATAAAAGACGAGCAAGATTCTTACAACGAGATTGATCAAAAAGAGCTCATCGAATTTTTGTGTTTAGCTGTTGAAGTTAGTACCGCATTTGTGCATTGTATTATCATAAAAGAACGAATTTGCTTAATGTGTACAAATGTTTTTTTGAATTTTATTTTAGAAAGTTTGTGTACTGTGTATTATTTGTGGTAATTTGCATACCACACTGGTACCATCGAAACAAAAAGTAACCGGTTTGACTAAACGTAAAAAGAAAAAAGGCGGTAAAGATGTGACTGCTAATGGTACTCAAAACGAAGATAAAAATAAAGAAGTAAGGAAAATGTGTTGATGTATTAACTCATCAGTTTGTTGACTCGAGTCACGCTAAGGAATAATAAATTTTCGTTTTGTATTCTACTGTAAATTGATTCAATTTGCAATGACGAAAGAAATTAGATCCTTTTATTAACTGTGAATTTATGAGTTTGAACAAATTTTTAATTTTAAATGAGAGGGAAGAGCTCAAACATATTTTTGTAATTGTTGTTACTCGAGTCAATTCGTTTTGTTGAAACTTCCTCGTGGTACCTAAAAAATCATCACAATTAGCTAAAATTTACGTGTATATCAATGTAATATTTTGCAGCAAATTGAAGAAGGCATTCTAAGAATATTCACGTACTATCTAAGCATCATGCGCGACAATATTAAAACTCTAGAAATACACTTATCGTACTTAGAAGCTAGTTGGACCGAGTTGGAAACTCATAAAGCTGGATTCAAATTAAGTTCCGCTAACGTAAAAGAATCGATCCCGAATGGTGACGCTTGTTCTCCGCCATTGATTGGTATTACAGAAGAAAAATGGTCGCAGCTGATGATCGAACTTAATGAAAATCTGAAAGATAGTTATGTATCTTCGATTAAACAGATCAGAAATATGGTTAAGCATAAAATCGAATATTTATCGTTGTTATCATTTTAATCATCGTGATTGTACTATTTATTTATCAATTTTTCTCATCGAAGGGTATTTGTGAATAGATCTAATGTCTTTTCTGTTTTGTATCTAAATGGTCCATTGTATTGCAGTTTTTCTCGCTTTTTGGAACCGATGCTCGGAAAGTTTCCGTAGAAAGATTTTTTCTATTGTTAACTTTTCTAAAACATCGGTTATTGATAGGTGTCTTGATTCCCATGTGTATTGTACAGGCCTACATTTAATAATTTTTTTTTTAAAGTTATATCTGTGATTGTAATAAAAAAGTATTGCGAACAATATAAACGCTGGTTTTTTAAATTCAAAATTCTGCATGGTACGATGACGACGTATTGCTCTTGAGATTGGTCGGGTATTGTACACATTGTGTACAATGTAAAGCTCACTGAACGAGTAATATAACAAATGAAAAATGATCTTGAAATAAAATTTAACCTTGGATTTACTCAGATACAATAATTTTGTTGAAAACAGCTGTAGTAGTTGTCAGGTTCATTTGTTTTCTAGTTTTCGTAAGCTGTTGTTGATTCAGTTCAATGAACTTCTTAGAAAGAGGTAAACGAACTAAATTTGTTGAAATTATTGAAAAATATTTGAGTACGTATGTGACACTATGCAGTATTACTTTAAAACTTGACAATCAGTGATGGTATATTTCTCACTTTTTTTTCAATAAGGTCTGAATGATACGAAACCAAAAGCTAAAGTGGGCCTACATCAACTGTTATCAGTTATTGATTGAAATCGATTCGAAATGTTCATGAATAAGGAATTCAGTCATAGTAATATTCAACACGATTATTTGATTTAAATTAAATTAAACTACGTGTACAAACAAATATGAATCGAAAGAATTACAAATGATAATACCGGAAAATATTTGACAATGTTCATCGAGCTTCGGTAATGCTCGGACCTCTTGAGAAATTTAATCAACATATCAAAGTGGTATAGATTCCACTTCGTGACGTATTTTTAATTTGATATGTAATGACGGAGTAAATAATGTGATAATTGTTATTGATTACAGTATTGGCTTCAAATTTCGAGCCCAAGATCAAAATTTCTTGCCATATTCCAACAATGTTCATCGAACTTCGGTAATTCTCGAATCACTCGAGCTCGAGTGATTCGAAAATTACTGAAGTTCGATGAACATTACGAATAACAATTATCGCATTATTTATTAAGTAATGTCATTACATATGAAATTAGAAATATGTTGCGAAGATGGAATCTAATTTTTATTGGAGTATGACACGAAATTTTGATCTTGAAATTGTTACGATGGAAGCAACATTTTCCAAAAATATTCATGAGCTCGAACTTGAAATAAATACTGTGAAATGTGCAAAACTACATAAATTATCACGGTTATATTTGCAAGTATTCTGCTCAGTATTCAAGTAAATTTCAACTCATGTACTGTAAGTTCTATACTACTGGAAGATCAGTAAAGGCGTTGATAATGCTAAAACCATTAAAATTCAGAATTAAATAAAAAATACTGATAACTGTGTTTTCCTAATAAATTTTTTCTTAATTTTATTCAGTTATTCGTCGACTCGTGACACAATATTCCGAGAATTTGGTTAATTTTCTAATCATGTACGTATTTAAATATAATGTAGCATTTCATTTCATGTTCCTTTCTCTATTAACATATAGATTCCTAGAATCGTTTCGTTATCATCGTATTGATCAGTTTTTGATAAATAAATCACTCAATTCCGCGTCTGCCAATATTTTGAAGCGCCACGTTGAATATTGGAACTGTGTAAATTGTGTACAATTTATAACTGTTGCTTGTGTATCGAATTCATTTTACAGATTTTGTGTAACCGATAAAAGAATTCTTGTACATTTGGCTAGTTTCCATGTCATCGTCTGTTAGTATAGAAATTGTGTTGCGAGTTTTTAAGAGCAGCTATTTCGAGGACGAGGAATTCCAACGATATACAAGAGCAGATACCTATTGCTTTAGTAAAATGTTAACATGTAAACGTTTGTTAATGCTATAATGCTACAGATATTATTGGTGTATTGGAAGATTCGCGTGAATGGACATCATACTTATGTATCGTATCGTACTGCATGTAATATCTATGTATGCATTTTTTGAATAACAATAGTTTCGTCGAAATGTCTAACAATGACCATAACACAGTATTTCCGGGCGTAAAGATGAACAGCAACTGAAATATTATCGAATGCGAGACGAAAGCTTGAAACAGTAGCATAGATATTTAGTTTTTATACACACGAATTACTCAGTGCAGATAGGTACACACCCGAGAAGATAATTTACCATAGTAACTTTCCAATAGATGAAATTAATGACGTCCATCGATTTGGTGTGTTGTCTGTATCGAAATAATGATCGGTAGGTACTAGATAGACCGTACAACTTAATTGTAGAGAGACTTGGCGAGTTGACGATGGCGCGCGGCATGTTGTTACTCTTTCATCAAAATTTTAATACCTTTCACTATGTATGCTAACTAATGAACATAGTTGTGACAAAAGACGCAGACTTGATTCAACAGCTGTACCTAAGAAGAGAAAGAAAAAAAAAAGATAGAAGAAAAACCGGGATTAATTCATAGAGAGAAAGTAATTATACTTACAGTATAGAAACTTTGCGCGACAACATGGCTCGTGCCACGTACTTGGCTCAAGGTAATAAATACTTTTGAAGTTCATTGATAATTAGAACTAGCATGAGGTACCTATACGTACTCGGTATCTAAATAAGCGTGCTACAATAATGTTGCCAAAAATAGTTTCTTATTTTCTAATCCTATTCCATTAGATCGTTGTGATTGTACTCGTATAAGAGAAGCAACTATTTTTATTGGTATGTTGATAATGGCAAGTTTTCAGCGATTTCGCACCTTTGATTTTAACAATTAACCATTCTTATTGTCGACCATTATAATAGAAAATAATTGATTAATAGACTTTCTGTGTGAACGTGATTTGAATTGAATATTTGGATCCGTTGTGACTAATTTATTAAAAACTAATTGAAAATTTTCAGTAATGATTTTCATATTCATTTGATTTTGTCCCAGCGCAGAATTGTACTTTTCTCAGATTGTTTATTTGTTCCAATTATTTTCAGTTTGATGCACCTGTAGCCCAAATTTCTGATTATTTTTAAAGGTTTCAGCTTTGTAATATGAACAATAGACCAGGGCTAGACGAGTAATTTTTTCAACTTTTTGTGCTTTAACTGCTGAACGATAAAGATCACTTGGCGGTGGATTTTTCTTCATTTTAAGAATTACGAAATATTGGGAGGAATCTGTTCTTCTCTATGAAAATCATATGATGATGACGTGATTTTATCAAGCATCTGCAATAGTATTACACAACGTTTGGATTCTTCATCGATGGTTCAGAAATGAATTATTTTTCCATCTCAGCCCCTTTTCGATCTCAAGTTTGAGCATGGTCGAAATTTTGATGAATAAATGTTACTCTGATTCGTTTTTAAAAAACTGTTTCGTACCTTTTTTTTTTTTTTTTTTTTTTTTTTTTTTTTTTTTTTTAGTTT
>FIZR01018522.1:0-16166 GCA_900060175.1 Ferrisia virgata
TTTTTGAGTTTGTTTCTCGCATAACTCCCCCCCCCCCCGTTCACCAAAATGAGCTAGGAACTTGAAATTAAGTATATACATTCAGTAGACCCCCTCGCAGCCTCAAATTTCTGGTTTTTTTTTGGTAATTTTTCCTGATTTTTTTTCATTCCTTGGAAGGCAATTCAATTATCTTCTTTATTATATGAAAATCAGGCTCACAGAAGAAGAATCAATCATCAACAAAGCGAAGAATCAATCAATTTTATCAAAGTACATTACCTTCATCTTTCCTCTTGTATGTGAAAAACAAATCAAGACATGGAAAATGATTCACTACTAAAGCTGTACAACCAACGATTGGAATTCTTAATGACTTGATTTTTTTGGTAATTTTAATTATTGAAACTTGGATTGCTCCTTTTGGCAACTTTCTTTCCTCTTCATTCTTCCAAAAAAATAAAATGCCAACATGTAATCTCGTTCTGAAAAACTAAAGAGCCTTTCACAATAAAGGTTTAAAATGACCCCCGACTCAAAAACGATCAAATCTGAGCCAAAATGTTACTTATGGTTTGAAAAAATCCCCAAAAAATTTTTTACCCCCTCCCCAAACACCACTTCCGGAATTATCGCCTCTAAAAAGGTCGAAATTTCAACACCCGATATCTCAGGAAGGACGGAGTAAAAACTTTTGAAATTTTCACAGGTTATGCATCTTGCTGAGTACTATGAATGAGAATTATTTGAAAATTTTCGGTTCACATTTTCCCAATTTTTTTCTAGATGAAATTATCAAAAAAAAATTTTTTTGGGGGGAATTAATGGCTGGAAGTTTTTTTATTACCTTTGTTAGGTGGTCATCTATCACATATAATATTTTGTGGTTCAGAAATTGAGTGCAACAAGCTCAAAAAAAATTAAGATAAAAAAAAACACGTTTTTCACTACTTTTTTTATAATTAATAACGGAGGTATTCCAACTCAAAGCAAAACTTCGAGTCAATACATAAATAAATTGAAAGTACATAGAACAAATTTCAAGTCGTGAAGTGCATTTCTTGAATTTTAGGCGAATTTTTCGAATTTTAAAATTATCTCATCGTCGTGTAAATCATGAAAATTTGATCTGATCAACGAAAAAAGCTGAAATTTGGTACATACCTTACTCCGGAGCCCTCAAATCGATTGAGAGCGGTTTCGAAGCGTTTCGTAGCCTTCAGGAAAATTTTGAATTTTTCCAGTGCTGGAGAACATGTTTACAAAAATAGTACATGCATGAATATTATCTTCTAAAATTTCGAATTACTCATAATCCATATTTTATGGTAAGAAATCACATTCATAGTACTCAGCAGGATATATAATCTGTGAAAATTTCACCGACATGGGGACGATAATTTCGGAAGGGGTGGGTGTAGAGAGTCAACATTTTTTTTGGAATATTTTCAGACTATAAGTAACATTTTGGCTCAAGTTTGATCGATGTTGAGTCGGTGGCCCCGGTTCTGTTCGTTTATTAGAAAAGGCTCTTTCACGAGCTCATTATTCTCTTTCCTTCTCTCTCCTCTCTCTCTGTTTTCCACTCGATCTGTAGATTGTATCAGATTATAAATTCCCGTGAGAAATTAAACGTAAAAAAAAAAATTCACTTAACAGAAGATAATTATGCAAAATGCCAACCTGTAACTAATTACAGTTTAAATGACATTACGATAAACGTAGGTAAGTAGGTAGGTAGGTAGGTAGGTAGCTACTAGCTAGGTACATCTACATGGATGGACGGGAGGGGGAGGGGGGATGTGAATACACAAATTATACGCGATAACAAGGTAAACGTGGTGTGTTTGTGACGAGAATAGATTGACACATAATGTAGCGGTTGTCATGTCGCGTACACTTTTATATACACACATTTCCCATTTCAGGGATTTCAAATTCGAAGAAATTATTCGCCGTTTGTTACACCGTAACAGATTTACACAAAAGCTCGATTATTTGACGACGAAAAACGTCGACAATGACGTCAGACGTAGCCTATAGGTATGTAGGTAGGTACCAAATCGATAACCATCGTGAACCTCTACCGAGTAGGTCTCTACGTAATTTACAAAAAGACGACCTCAAAGGACGTGGAATCTGCTCCGTATAAAATGGCGATATTATCAGTTTGAAAAGATAAACAACGCACGCACTGCTTCCTGGCGGTAATTGAACCGGTACGATGGGGGCGGGGGGGTGGTTGATTTATTACGCCGCCACACACTAAGTTGTCTAATTGTCGAACAATTGGAGCAAAACGAAAAAATATGTTTCGCTGTATGAGTTTTGAAAATGCGGCCTTACACAGCAGTGCCAAAGGTTTAACATTACGCTGTACCGACGAAACCCAAGTCAACGTCGAAACCGAAGCTGAACCGAAAACTTTACTCGAGCTTTTTCCGACCTCGTCGCATCATTAACGACTTCTACGACTTTTTTTTTTTGACGACTGCTGGCAAATGTACGTACGTACCATGTTGTAACTTAGATAAGAAAATGAAAATGTACACTTTTTTTTTTTTTTGCCAACCCCAAAAGCGATTTTTGTGCTCCTACGAGCTCGCGTCTCGTTTACAAAACATCATCCGAGACAGAGGCAATTGATGGGTACGATTTTATTTCGAAATTCATTCGAAAAAGTCGATAATTTGTCGTACTCGAAGCTGCGTGCTGTCGCCTTATACCCCGTGTTAACGTATTCAAAATGGTCGTATTCGACGACCTAGTCATCATCAAATGGTTCACAGCGATTATGAAAATGTAAACATGGTATAGCGTGTGTTCGAGCTTACAGCATAGCACTAGATAGATGTGTACGTATTCGCATAGATATGCAAATATGTTAATTTTGAAAGCAGCCAACCGATTATACGCGGATAACACGACAGACATTAAAACTTGGAAATGAGTATATCATAAATGAAACGGCGCGCGTATCCGACCCGACCCGGCCCAGCCCAGACCAGCCCGACCCGGCTTAGCGAGGCGTCTCGTCGTACGTACGTATTAATTAATACGTTCGTAGTAAATATGGTGGGTAAAGTGCGACATATACATACACATGTGGGTGTATGTGTAGCAGATATCCGTAGATACCCTGCCTATACCATAAGAAATGACATAAGGCGTTTGTCTCAACAGGGATAATTGTAATACCTATAAATTTGACCACGAAGGAGATGATGAAAATGGTACGATTCTGCTACATTTACAATTATTTCAATTTTTAATCGAGAAAAATATTTCATTTCGATTATCCTTTTTTTGAGCACCCTGTTAATCACCTTTCTCTGGGAAATATGATCGACAAATACCTGATACATTTGAATGTTCGATTGTTTAATTATTCAGGCCTAATTATTTCCCCTGCTGCGTTGAAATACAAATAGTCTACCATCCAAACACCAAAAAGTGTTCATTCATCCACGTTCTTTTTTGAAAACCCCAAAAAAAATGAGCTGCCAAAATATCGGTACTATCTGCCTTATTAGAAAAAGTGCAAGTGCAGTTTCAAAATTTTCACCCTGCTCAACCGAGGGGGGGGGGAGGAGAGTAAAAAGGTGATTTGAGGGACACGGTCCAAACCTAAAAAAATCGACGGATTTAGGGTGAGGTAATTCCCCCCTTTCCGAACATCAAATATGTAATTTTTTTCCGTCGCACTTCGCACAACTGCATTCTAGTGCACTTTAAGTACAATTTGTATGCATTTTGGACGATTTTCGACAGTAAAAAAGTTCTCTTATCCGAAATATAGATACGAACAAAAAAATACTCGTTAATTTTATCGAATGAAACCATTTAAAGTCGATTCCCGCAAAAATTGACGAAAAATTCCGGCAAAATGCGAACTAATGAAAATAAACAGGTTGTTCACCCCCCCCTCAAAGTTTAGCCATTGAATACTTGCTTAAAAGTAGCGATGTGACGTATCAAATAAGGTCAAAATTTCTCGCTGAATCCGAAAATCATCATTATTTTTTATTTTGCCCCCCTCCCTCTCGATGGAGCTCTGCCCCAAACTTGAATTTGAGGTGGAAACTGAAGAAGTGACACCATTTAGATGAAACGTAATTGGAATTTACACAAATCAGACAATTGTGGTTGATTAGTTTCAACTCACAGCATACCTTGGTCCCCTGCCTCAGAAAAAATTTCCAACCCCAAGTCCAACCCCTCCTCTCCTCCTTCGCAAAGTTATAATAAAAACATTCAGTTAGAAGCAGCAATGCGGAATATCAAAATGATAGAAAATTTCACGCTGAATTCGAAAATGGTAATAATTTTGAATTTGACCCTCCTTGGTGGAGTTTTGCCTCCGAGCTATATAATTTGAAAGAGGAAAACTGGATAATTGACCTTATTAGATGAAACATAAATTCAATTTACACACGAGGTTGCTCATTCCCCCCCCCCCCCCATTAAGCCATGAAATACTTGCTCAAAAATTGCGATGTGATATATCAAAGTAGGACAAAATTTCCCACTGAATCCGAAAATCATCATTATTTTTTATTTCGCCCCCCCCTCTCGATGGAGCTCTGCCCCAAATTTGAATTTGAGGTGGAAACTGAAGAAGTGACACCATTTAGATGAAATGTAATTGGAATTTACACAAATCAGACAATTGTGGTTGATTAGTTTCAACTCACAGCATACCTTGGCCCCCTGCCTAAAGAAAAAATGCCAAAAATTGTCCAAAATGCATAAAAATTGTACTTAAAGCGCAATAGAATGCAGTTGTGCAGAGTGCAAAGGAAAAAAATTACATATTCGGTACGGGGGAAATACCTCAATCCAAATTCGTCGAATTTTAGGTTCAGACTACGCCCCTCTAATCACATTTTTAGGGGTCGTCCCCCAAATTACCTTTTTAGGGGTTCAGCTATCCGCCCATTGTGCAGGGTTAAAATTTTGAAACTGTACTTTTTCAAATAAGGCAGGTAGTACTGATTTATAGAGCAGTTTTTTGCGTTTGGATTGTAGTCTAAGAGTGTTTGGAATTGGTTTGCTCAGATTTGAAACTTGAATACCGTTGGGTATCACCAAAAAAAAAAAAAAAAAAAAAACACGACAAGCAAATAAATTGCCTAATTTGAAAATTGAATGAGCAAACGTTCCTTTTTGGCCTAACAGCAAAATTGAAAGAGATATTGATTGATAAAGAAAGCATCGTTTAGCCCGATTTTCGTAAAAATATTATAATTAAAATTATGTAAATTTAAGAAAAACATCGCTGTTTCTAACCAATGGTAAGAGTAGAGGAGAGGTAAGGGCAATCCGACACCACCAAAACGGAAAGTTTTTTACCCTCCTCTGTTGATATTTCGACTATTATGGGGCGATAATTACGGAAGGGTTTGCGTGGGGGGCAAAGTTTTTTTGGGATGTTTTCAGACCATAAGTAACATTTTGGTTCAAGTTTGATTGATTTTGGATCGGGGGCACTCTTTCAACTTCCTAGCTGAATTGGGAAGAGAATAAATATGCGAGGAACAAGCTCAAATAATAAGAAAAATCGAACCAAAAACCACATTTTTGGGGCTGGGGGGCGTTGCAGTGAGGCTGAAATGATAACACTCAAAATTTGGTTTGTAGATTTAGTACCGGTCCTAAGTGTAATTTTTTACGGTTTAGCCCTACTGCACCTCTGCCCCCTCTCCAAAAGCCTTGGAAAAATAATTTTTGGATGGTGATCAGCATTCGTCGACTCTTCTCTACAGATAGAGTTGAAGATTTAAAATTCAACATGTAGCTTTAATAAGGGTGTCTTGAGGTATGGCCGGGGGGTGTCCTGGAAAAACCACATCGAACCATTTAGAGAGAAATTCAAAGCCTTCATTACAAAAAAAAGCATCGCTAATTATGTGAATAATTGTAAGGGAGTGCAATTGGGCTAAAAATCGAAACCACCAAAAGGTACATTTAAAACTTATAGACCTACTGAATCTGCATATCTGCATACTACATTTCAATTTTCTAATTCAATTTAGAGGGTGGTTATGCGAGGAACAAAATCAAAACATAAGAAAACCCACCCACAAAACTACATTTTTGGGGCTGTGAGTGGGTGTAATAGGTTTGATAAGTTCAAACTCCCAAAAGACACATCGATGACCTATACCGAGTCTACATATTAAATTCCAGCTGCCTAGCTGAATTTCGGGGGGGGGGGAGGGATAGGAAGTGGACAGTCCTTTCTTAAGGTCAAAAGGAGAAGAACTCTCGTACATAATTTCCTAATTGACCTACGAGGACGATTTTCGAATATGTTAGTCAACTTTTGATTGTCCATCGATTGGCTCAAAAAGGAACAATTTTTGCGATTTATCTCCATAGCATCCCCCCTTTGAATATGCGCGTAACTGAATTTTGACCCGAAATCATTTTCACTCCAGAGTATCAAATTCGTCATCAATCGAAGCCTATTTCCCGAATTTGATTGATTTTGGTCGGTATCAAGCGGAGCGAACAATTTTTAGTTTGGGGTGGAAAAAATAATAATAAAAATGATATCCGACATGGTCAAAAATAGTCATTATGTTGGGCCCAAAAACGGATTTTGTTGAAATACCTCCGCCCCACCCCCTCCCACTTATTCACCATACGTCAATAAACAGTAATGGCGGCGTGGTTGGGCTAAAAAATGTTTTATCGAACGAGCACACGAGCACATCTCTAGTTTATAACACGTCTAGGAAAAAAATTAATGTGTATGTCGTATTAGTTGCATAACTTCGCCTTTAGCAAGCACCCCAAAGGTTTGTAGAACACACTGTATAAATATGAGACGATCAATTTTAGGTTTAATCGATAGTCTTCTGTCACCCCCTTCCTCTCTTTTAGCTTTAAATATAATCCCGCAGGCAAAATACTCGCATAAAATATTTTTGATTATGTATTTTAAAAAGACGAACGTGTCGAATGGCTTTCATATGTGTTTTTTTCTTTTACACTTCATCTTTCTCTAAAAATATTGTCGTAGTAATGCAAAATACCGTTTGAATTTGAATAAAAATTTACATACACAGGTACATATTTTATCAAGGATGAATAAATAGTTTATTTCATCAGCGCTGTTACATTCGAACAAAAAAATTTCTTCGTAACCTATTTTTCCTTAAATCTATAGATACGCATTCGTAATGGATTAATTACACGATATTTATTCGCTAATGCGTGGATTTTAATCAAATTATAATTTGTATCGTATTGTTAAAAGAACGTAGAATACGTTACAAAATACCCAAAGAATAGAGTGAAAATACTCCCCGGTCGGGCGCCATCGCAACACGACGCGCCGCGCGACGGTGCAAAATTCATCGTTATTCTTTTCTTCTTCGTTCTTTTACTACAAATAATATAGAAACGGGATGAAATACACTTTCGATGTACATGGTATATATCTTAATAGAAACTCGCCTTCGGAAAGTACCATACCTATACAATAATACATAATTCTTGGGTCAGCATTTGACGCGCATTTTTCTTAATATATTGTATTTATTATCGATTGTCTGTCTCTCAGTCTCTCTGTCTCTTTCTCACATTCATTCTCAAAAATTAGACACGTATAAAAATTTACTGTAGTCCAGTCAAACTAGCGTTGAATAACGCAAAAATTCATGGTTAAAATTTTTTTGCACAATTGTAGATCACCACCCTCGAAACAAAGTATCCAAAATCTGGTGTAATCATTTTATTCTGAGAAAAAATTTTCAGAAATAATTTTTTTCGAGTCAGGCCTGCAAATTAGAAAAAAGGCATCTCTTCGCGATACTTTTTTAGCCTGGTTTTCATGGCATGGTACAACCATGAGAATTGAGAAAAAAAAAACACACAAAGGCACATCTAGGATCCTCACTAAATGTACATACCTAATTTCAAGTTCCTAGCTCAATTTAGAGGAGAGTTATGCGAGCAACAAATTCAAAAAATAAGAAAAAATGATAAAAAAACCGCATATTAGGGGCTGTGCAGAGGTGAAATAGGGCTGAAAAGTCAAGACACCCAAAAGGCACATCTAGAGCCCCTACTAAATGTACATACGTAATTTTAAGTTGATAGTGTAATTTGAAGGGGAGTTATGCGAGGAACAAACTCAAAAAATAAGAAAAAACTATCAAAAATCCACATATTAGGGGCTATGTAGGGGTGAAATAGGGCTGAAAAGTCGAGACCCCTAAAACGCACATTTAGGGCCCCTACAAAATGTACTTACCTAATTTTAAGTACTTAGTTCAATTTGGAGGGGAGGTATGTGAGGAAAAAACTCAAAAAATGAGAAAAAGATCAAAAAACCCCTTTTTTGGAGTTGTGAGGGAGTGTAACGGAGCTAAAAAGTTGGAACCCCCAAAAGGCACATCTAGGGCTTTAACTAAATGTTTTTTTTTTTCGGTGGGCCTCATTTCTAAGCTTAGCTAGGCGAGATGTGTTTATTGGTAATATTTAGTACAATCTTAGATCATACAATTTATTTTCTTTACCTGGTACCTAATGGTTTATTCAGGATGAGAAATATATATTACCATTAAACTAATGATTATGGAATCAACCTGGACTACAAACCACTACCCGCCATGGTAGATTTTACAAACTGTGATTTAAAACAGTTTTTCTTCGCAAGATTCTTGGTTGTTCATGCCTTCTTAATCAAGATCTTTCTTCAGGCCTCTTCAAGTCTTTTCAAGCATCAATGGTGGAAGTGATGGCCTGTTTGAGCAATATGTGTTCTTTATTCTTGCCATAGCTGACAAATTACTGACCGCATGAATAGTTGGTGCTTTTTGTTGAATACGTTAAGTATCGTAGCAAATCGAAGGCAGTTTAGAATTACGTGATGCATAGTTTTTGGAAGTCTGCAGTTTAAGCAGAGTTCAGTGCTCACTTTTCGGTGTATGAATAAATAATGTCTGAAGCATCGATGATTGAAGATTGCTTGGCAAAGCCAATAGTCGAGAGGTAAATCAGAATTCAGCCTCGTAGATACATCAGGGATGAGTTCTCGAGTTCATCTGCCATATTTGCAGTTGTAGGGCTGGAAGAGTGTAGCGTTAGAGAGTAGTTTCTATTGGTTCATCAGCTGAGTGTCTCAACATCATAGGAGGTAGATGACCAATACAGGAAACTGAGCCATGTCATCAAAGATGCCAAGGTACAGCAATTTCAGTAAGAAGAAGATCGAATGGTACGTATCCAGATATAATCATAGGTGCCATGTCACCCATTGTTCGATAGACTCTGCCAGTGTTAATGGCCATTGTTCTTTCAAGATGACAAATGATTTTTTGAATGCGATCTGCGTAGCATTGTGAGAAAGCCCATGTAGGGCCTCAACTGAATGTACACGACAAATTTCATCTTCTTAGCTCAATATGGTGGAGAGATAGGAGGGAACAGCATTCTTTCAGGGTCAAAAAGGGGAAAACCCCCCTATCTCCCCTCCTAATTGCCTTAGGAGGTTGATTTTTGGATATGCTATACAACATTTGATTCTCAAACAATTATTTAAAAAAAGAGGAATTTTTGTGTTTTTGACCCCTCAACACCTCCTCCCCTAAAATGGGGTAAAACTGAATTTTGACCCAAATTCATCTATGCGTAAAAATACAGAAAAATCACTGAAAAATTGAAAAAAAGGTGAAAAAATGAGTAAAAAATTGATAAAATTATGCAAAAGTAATGCAATTTGACAAAAAGTAACAAAAAAGTGTAGAAAACTGACAATAAAAGTTGACAGAAACACGTTAAACTTCTAAACATTCTACCAAAACCGATGAAACAGTATTAAAAAAGAAGAGAATTTATGGTCAATGAAAGAAGAAAAAATCGAGAAAAAATCGAAAAAAAATTGATAAAAACATAAAATTTCAAAAAATTGACAAAAACTAACGAAAAAGTAATGAAAAAACAGAAAATTTACCCGAAATATTGATAAAAATCTGTAAAAGTCAAATATACATATGCAAATCTATGAAAAATTCTTCAGAATTCATTAAAAAGCATTGCAAATTGTAATAATTTACCTAAATTTTGAAAAAAAAAACGCCAAAAACTATTGAAAATTCAGTAAAAATATTGTTAAAAACTTGTTAAAAAAGTTGAAAATTGATCAAAATTTATAAAAAAGGATTGAAAAATTACAAAGAATTTATTAAAATTTCCGGAAAGTGGCTGAAAAAAATTAGAGTTTACCTAAATGTTGCGAAATAATCGTGAAAAATGAGTAAAAAAATTAATAAAAACACGCAAAACGGTAATAAAAATTGATCAAAACTAACGAATAAAAGCTGAAAAAAATTGCCCCAAAATACTGTAAAAAAAAGGTAAAAAACTAAAAAAACTGCTGAAACAACAATAAATTGATTACAATCCATAAAAAAACGATAAAAAATTTACGATTTCAGCTGAATTTTGAAAAAAAATTGTGAAATTGTGCCAAAAGGAAGTAAAAACTTTGAAAAACATTTATTAAATTTAAAATGGATCTGAATTTACGGAAAATTGTTGAAAAAAAAATTTAAAAAGCGATAAAAAAACGTTAAAAGTATTGAAAATCAGTCAAAATTTACGAAAAAGTGTGGAAAAATATGAGTTAAATTTTTAGAATATAAATGAAAATGACCAAAAAAATTGGTAAAAACACGTAAAAAGTGATGAAAATTGGTCATAATATTGGAAAAATTACAAAAATCGATCAAAATTCAACAAAAATATTTGAAAAATGTGAAAATTTGTCTAAATATCAAGCAAAATTATAAGAAATAATAACAAATTCTAAAAATTGCTCAAAATTTATGAAACAGTGTTGAAAAATTATAAAAAATTGATCAAAATTTATGGAAAGCTGTTGTAAAATATGTTAATTTACGTGAATTTTGAGAAAACATCTTGAAAATGACCAAAAAAAAATGATAAAAATTTACGAAACAGTGTTGAAAAATGCGGGAATTTGCCCAAAAATTGACCGAAATGAGTGAATGGAAAATACCGAAATCTTGCGAAATATAATAAAAAATTGTAAAAAAGTCCAGAAAAAATTGGGAAAACAAGTTAAAATGCTAAAATTTTTACCAATGCTGAAGAAAACGCATTATAAAAAATGAACATTTGCCAAAAACATAAGAAAAACCACTGGAAAAATTGACCAAAATTTACGAGATAGTGTTGAAAGGTAAAAATTTACATCAAATATGAAATAAATCGTGATAAGTTGAATAAAATCTGATAAAAAGCAGCTAATATTGAAAAAAATTTACCAAAACTTACAGAAAATTGTTAAAACCTACGATAATTCGATAAAATATGGGGAAAAAAATCAAGAAAATTTTTTAAAAAATGGACGAAAAACTTGACAAAAGCATGTAAAAGTATAGAAAATTAATCAAAACCCACGGAAAAGTGTTGAAAAATTGTTAAGTATCGAATAAGAATTGAAAAAAGATTTTAATGACTAAAAAATTTTCGATTCATGATTTTGTAGCAATTTTTGCTCTACTGCACCCCGCATCCAGGTTTTATCTACTCATCCACTATTTTGAGTCTACTGACCAATTTTGAACGATTTTAGTGGGTAAAAAGAAATTAAAAAATATGTTTGACATGTCTCAAAACGTATTTCGTGGTTATTTAGGACCACAGAACCGATTTTGTTCGTTCAAACTGTTCTCCCCTCTGTTTTTTTCTGACAGTATGGCAGAGAAAGTTTGTTTGGTAAAAATAAAGCAAGCCATTTGAAATTTAACAAATCTCTCTACCTTCTTCTGTCTTGAGAGTCTTAAAACAGTCGTATTTGAACTTCTATTTATCCAATATTTGTCTTAATGCCATTATGTACTTTTTGATGATTTCCAATCGGCTTAAAAAGGGACAATTTTTGCATTTCTGACCCCTTAGCACCCCCTACCCTAAATTGGGACTTTACTGAATTTCGACCCAAGTTCATATCTGTTCATATATATCTTATCCGCCGCCAAACTGAGCCGCCTGACCGAATCGGAGCAATTTTGGTCCGTATCCAGGGGAGTAAATTATTTTAATGTTCGTGAAAAAAATATAAATAAATATCTGACACGGCAAAAAATCGTCTTAATGGTCTTCTAGGACCATAAAACGGACTCTAGTGACACTCCCTTCCTCACTCATCCGTCGTTATTCGACAGACTGTAATAGCCTGGTTTTCATTAACAATATGAGGTAGAAAATCAGGTGAAAAATAATCCAAAACGAACTTACAATGAGGAGCAATAACACTCGATGGTTTATCTTGCGGTCTCAAATTCCACGTGGTAAGCGTACCGTCGACATGAGCGCACATGAACTGTTTGCCTTCGTAATGCCACGTAATTGACTTAAGGGCTTCGGTACTTTGCCACCTTAATTCAGCCTTTTTTGTTCTCAAATTCCATAACACAACTTGGCCAGTTTCATAACCGATCAGTAACTGTAACAAATACATCAAAGTTCAAATTATACACTCGGTCGCAGGTATTATCAAAACCCAGAAATTTTCAAAAAAAAAATAAAATAAATAAATAAAGCAGCCAAACATAATCGAAAATTGACAAAAAAAAAAAAAAATACGTCAAGAGGTATTCGTGTTTGATGAATTGTAAAAGTTGGTGGTCGAACCGTAGGATATTTTAAATATTTACCTAAAATTTTCTTCTATTTTAAAAAATTCTAAATAAAAAGGAATAAGTAGAAGTACTCGCAACGTCGTTGAAACGTGGGTGTTTTTTTTTTCATTTTTTATTTTTATATGGTATCGCAAATAACCATATAATTTGGGCGATATTTTAACCCAAAAATAATTTTCAGTTTTGTGAGAATTAAATTATCGTAGGTGGTAGCTAAATTTTTTCCGCCATTCAAATCGCCTTTTGTACTCGTATTTCTATTTGAAAAATTCCACTTATGTATAAACGTTATGTACCTATTACTTATACAGTATCTATAGGCCAAGTAAAAAGGCAGACTACGAAACGAATATTTTTCAAACGAGAGCGTCAATCATCATCCATCGTAAAGTGTATAGTCGTCATTTAGGATGGGAAAAGTAGGCGAAAAAAAAATATATACATATACATACATAAATTATCGTATGTGATAAATTTATAATGGATATGGACACGTGATAGGTTACATCGTCGACGACGTACGTTATTAAATTGAATTTTTTGGTTTTTTTTTTTTTTTTGGTCGAGTCATTTGATAATACGTCGCCATTGAGGGGAGTGTCAGGCTAAGATATGAATTACAAATATACGTTGTAACGATGCATTTTCGCATATAATCGGGTTATCTTGATAGTTATGGAAGCGGTGCGGACGGGGTAAAAGAGATAATCCTTTATCTTGATGTACTGTTACATATCTGCCCACTGATTATCAGCATATATACGCCGCTCCCACTCCACCCTACGAAGTGGTGCGAGTGTTCCTACGCATGCGATTTTTTAAACCAATTAGATGCGAGTGTATTGTTGCAATTTTCCACTCGACTTTTTGGGTTTTTTGGGAATCTCGAGTGAAACTGACTATAAATACGAGCCGTTTGCTTGGTGTTTTCGTCAGTTGTTTAACCAGTTTGGGTAAAAGAAGACGACTACGCCGGCGAGCTGCTAAGTATTTAGATTAGTTAGCCATAGTCAGTAATATGAACCGGTGCAAGGAGGACCGAATGAGCAAAATACCAGTTCATTAGGGTAAAAAAAAGTTACTCTAGGCGACGTTTTGTCTACCAAAGTCGGTGGTACACTGAATGAACACAACAAAAACAATGGAAATGGGAATAACGATCATTTTTTTGGGCTCCTAAAAAATGGTCTCTGAAATCGATGTCCTAAATCCATTTTAGGAGAGCTTTTCTCAATAAAAATTTCCTTAGTGGTTTTTACTTTGAATTTTCTATCGTTTGGCTGAAAAAGAACAGTTTTTTTTCGATTTTTGCCCTCCAGCACTCCCTTTCCAAATGTTAATAACAATAACAATAAATTTATTGAATTTTTATAAATTTCAACTTTATTCTTGTAAACAGTTGCTAGGTTAGAAAACCAAATTCATCGGATTGAAATTAATAATATGGGGGCAGAGCACTTGAAAAAGAAATACAAAACCATTAAAAATCAATTGTTAGATGAAAGTGTTGGTTTTGAATCCACGCTTAAAAGATTACAGGAAAATCAACGCGAATTATCCCCACCACTGGCAGTGTGCGCGCGCCAAAATTAGAATACAACACGTTGCCGGCGGCTACTGTGTAACATGTTATGCCAAGTGTTTTGTTTAAATATTCATAATTCTTGTTCTCGTTTGATTTACTTTTTCAAAAAAATCAAGATGGAAGGAAAAAGTATGCACTTTTCGATTTTTCAAACCGCGTAGCTCCATCTACTTTCGTTTTGGAGATAAAAAATCGCAAGCATGTACGATTTTTTTCAGCTATTATGAAAAATATGAACTACTTTAATAAGGTTGGAGTTTCTTAGGCTGGTACAGACCGGAAAATCAATTGCGTAAAATTAAGTATTCAAGTGTACGTAAAATAATGCCTTTTCGTTTTTTGCACGAATGGTGCTTTTTTTCAGTTTTTCCACTTTCAAAGATTTACTTTTAATAACCACAAATTCGTAATTCTCGACCTAAAAAAACCTAGATTTTCACACCCAAGTCGATTTTTTTTTCAATTTTTCGCAAATTTGGATTTGGTACCACCTCCCCTTGAGGGTTGAGAATAAAGATGACTCCAAATTCGTAATTCTTTATCTAAAAAACCTAGATTTCCATATCCATGTCGATTTTTTTCAATTTTTCGCAAATTTGAAGTTGGTACTACCTCCTCTTGAGAGCTGAGAAAAAAATTACCCCAAATTCGTAATTCTCAACCTAAAAAACCTAGATTTCCATATCCATGTCGATTTTTTTCAATTTTTCCCAAATTTGGAGTTGGTACTACCTCCCCTTGAAAAGCTGAGAAAAAAATGACCTCAAATTCGTAATTCTCGATCTAAAAAACCTAGATTTCCACACCCATGTCGATTTTTTTCAATTTTTCCCAAATTTGGAGTTGGTACCGCCTCCTGTTGAGGGCTGTGAAAAAAAATGACCCCAAATTCGTAATTCTCGATCTGAAAACCCTAGATTTCCATATCCATGTCAATTTTTTTCAATTTTTTGCAAATTTGAAGTTGGTACCGCCTCCCCTTGAGGGCCGAGGGAAAAAATTTTGAAAAATTTGAATTCAGCGTAAAAAAAATAGTAAAGGATTAGAACTTTTTTCTTTTTGGAATTTTTATATGAGAATAATGCTTGATGAACAGGTATTTTGCCCATTCGGTCCACTGTGCGGTGATGGTGTGCTGGGCTTGCTGACAGCATCGCCGGATCTTCGCCTTTGGTGCTGGAGATTGGTGCTGGTGTGGTTGGCAATCTACCGCCTCGATAGGCAACCGCGCACTTCGCAGACTTCGCCTTTGGTGCTGGAATCTAGCTGGAGTATAGCTGGACCTGTCTCCATCGTTGAGGTCGCTCACTTGCCACCGACTCCGCCTTCGGTGCAGGAGATTCGAGCTGGTCCAGTTGACGATCTACCGCCTGTGCTGGGATTGACAGCAACTTCGCGGAATCTTCGCCCTCAGCGCTGGAGATTCCTGCTGGTGTTGTTGGAAATCGACCGCCAGAGCTGGAGTCGTCGATGGTATCGCCGAAGCTTCGCCTGCAGCGCTGGAGTTGAACTGGTTGGAGATGCTGGCCTCGGAACCAGAATAGTCGTAGCTAACTTAGCGTAAAGTATCGCATTTTTGCCCTCCGGGAGCTGGAAATCACCGGTACTGGCCGCCGACTTCACCTTTGGGGCTGGAGTCGTGCAGGCCGAAGCGTCGGAACCTCAAGATTCCCAAGAAACCCGGGCAGGGGCTTATGCTGGTTGGTTTCGCTGGTCTTCGCCCTCAGTGCTGGAGAGTACTTCGCGACTTCGCCTTCGGAGCTGGACGTTGTCTGCAGGAGTGCACCACTGATCCCCCGCTCCTGGCCTTTCACCCGGTTATGTGGAAGTAATGATCCTGCTTGGTACCTGTGGTTAGTCACGGTCTTTTTGGCTGAAATTCTTGGCGGGAGAGGGGCAAAATTCAAAATTTCCAATCGAGG